>VOQJ01013942.1:3105-23441 GCA_015052665.1 Apistogramma diplotaenia | reverse complement strand
TGTGTGTGTGTGTGTGTGTGTGCGTGCGTGCGTGCGTGCGTGCGTGCGTGCGTGCGTGTGTGTGTGTGTGTGTGTGTAAGAGCGAGCAAGACGGTGAAAGAAAGAGTCTAAGAGCGGGTAGCATATGTGTGGCTTCATTCATGTCCCTGCATACATATGTCAACAGGCCTAATCTATTGTGAGAACATTACTGCTTTCTGCCATATTCATTTCCACTAATCCCCCCACCAGTGGTTTCAGGATTATATTACCATCAGTCAATCTGACTTCTGATCATTCAGCACATGAGGAAAAGCTGACCCGGTGTCAGTACTACAGCCGGCCTTAGGCTAATTTAATGGAATGTGTCGCCAGCTCTGAAAATCACTGGTCTGTATCAAGACCGACAGAGGTGAAACGCACCCGGCCCCTCCTTTACACAGAAATAACCCAAGGAGACACTTGGGATACTGGTGCTATACATGTGTGCATGTGTTTGTGTGCGGACTAGTATCTGCATGTTGGGGAATCAATAAAAGGGAAGCCTATAGGATCAGTAAAGTTAAGTAAAAAAAAACAAAAGCAAACTGTGCAGAGAGGGAACAAAGCAGGAAATCTGTTCAGGCATGGAAATTAATCTCTCGTTTCCAGGGTGATATTCTTACAAATACTTGACAACCCCATGGACAAACAAAACAAAGAAGACTCCGTGTCAACCGACTGTATCCATTAAAAAAAAAACGCCTGTAGTGGTGAGGAGCCTCGCTGCAGCTTTGAAGCAGCTTTGAAGCATTGTTTCTAAAGCATCACTTTTCTCTTAAGAAGTTGACGAGAAGGTCACACAGCCTCAAACAATAGATACAGATGTAACCCAGCAGCTAACACACAAAGTATGGCAGCCCAATTCATCAGCTTTGATGAATGCATCCCTGTCAAGGCAACCAAGCATGCTCAGGGATCTATAGCTCGTAGACACAAGAAAGGTGAACAACCTGTGAAATGTGAGAAGCTGTGCATTGTAGGCGAGTGTCAGGCCAAGAACCGGGGTACTCTCTCTAACAGGTTTCAAGACCCAGGTGATCCTGTAATACAACGCCAAGTCAGTGATGCTACAGCTTGCAGCATCACACATATTTAGGAAAAAGCAACAGCAAGAGAGTAAAGAATAAAAAGATGGAACAATGTTTCTTGGATGAGCTCAAACACAAGCTCAGCTATTAGCTTCAGAAGAGGAAAGGTAGCACATGCTGATGAGGGTGCAATCCATTAGCTTAGGGGAGAGGGTGCATTTAATGCTGTGTCAACTTTTAAGCGTGTAACATAATAAATATTAAAGTAGACACTGACTGAGGTGATGTGTACACTGTTTTGACAGTAAACTCCAAAAGCAGCTCTCAAACTTGCAATTTTACAGCAACCAAAAACCACACAAAGACTTGTACATCCTCAGGAATACAGCGCTCTCTTATTTCTCGTCTGGTTTAATGTTATAAGAACTATGCCTGCAGGGCGGAAGTTTGGTAAATAACACCAGGAACTGACTGCAATGTAAAACCTTTTAATATAATATTGCAGCTGAAGAGGATACTTTTTTTCTTATTTAGTAAAGAAGAAACGTGGGAACATCTTAAAAATGATTTTGGATCCTGTGATTGAAGCATACTAATGAATGATGATTGGGAATGCATTTAGACTGCAGAGTGAAATACATGTGAGCTTCATAGGTAAGGCGTCCACACCTAACTAGACATACTGTGTTCATTTAGTGGTGCAATTATGAACTTTTGACCCCTGAAACCAAACAGTAATTCAGTATTTGAGACTAAAACAATAGGGATAAAACCCAACTACACTGTTAAGATAATCTCACAAGTCAGCAGTCAAGGCCAAGTGCCTTGGTAGCTTCAAAGAAATCCCCTTCACTCCCACAGCACAACTTCTGAACTCATCAGCACTCAACACTGGCTAAACACACCATGACCCCGGTGAGAATCTCTCCTGTTGGTCAGCATTTTGTTTTAGTGGCGAGAAGGAAAAAGCGTCTTCTGGAAGAGTAAGGAAGGCTGACTGCATTTCTTACCTTGTTGTAGTAATGGAGCTGGACCGAGTGCCACTGACCGTCACTGACCCCACCTGGGATGTAGGGAGCCACTGTGGTCTTTGTCTCACCTGTATGATAAAAAAAGAAAGAGGAAAGAAAAAGAGTGGTTGGATGAAAAGAGAACATGGAGGGCTAGTGTGTATAATGCAGTTTGGATGCGCACTCACTTCAGATTGCCGAGTTACAATGAGATAATGTAGCGTTTGATTTAACAATGGACACTAATCAGAATTTAAAAGGAACCAAAGCCAAAGAAAGAATCGTTCCAGATGAGGCAAAATATGTTAAATTTATTCTGTCATTGGGTGCAGTAATCCAATCACAGTTACAAAGGGTATTCAGTTGTCTGCACAACAGGTAGACAGAATGAAGAAAACATGCTAATGCAAAGCTAGTAAAGAATCCAGAGTGATATAGCAGCTCCAGCCCAGCAGCCAGAGCCCAAACTTCAACAGGAGACAAAGGCAGTGATGAGCTGTCAGGCACGCAACCTCCAATTCTACCTGTGCATGTTTCTACCGTAGACTCACTGCGGCGCTCTCTTTCAAGTGTCTTTTGGCTGGTTTTCAACTTTGCATTTTGTTGTTGGTTTTGTGGTCACAGGTAAAAACTAAACGATTGTGTGTCCTCATGAGGATCGGGATTTGTCTCAGCATGTGGGTCTCAGGTTTATATTGTCAGCTGATAACTATGTGACAGTACATTTCAGGTGAGGTTACAGAGTAACGCAAAATGAGTTTGTTTCTCTGATGAGTAATTAAGTAGCGTACTCTATTACTTTTAAGAAAAGTAACAAATATTATACCAAGATTATTAAATTTTGAAAGGTTGAAAAGTTTGACCTCATTGTAAACTCAAATCATATTTTAAAATACACACCACTGGCTATTGATAAGTTACCAATAAAGGCTAAATACGTCTTAAATCAACATGCATTAGTCTGCAATATCAGTGACGTTCAGACTGCACAACAGCACCAGATTTGCAGACGGTTTAGTCTGTTTATCAAGGGCAGGAGCAACCGGAACACACATCCCCTGCTCTGGAAATCAGTGGCCAGCACGGCGACACTAAGGAGCTTTGTGTTTGTGCAAGTCTTTGTGTAGAAGGATAAAAAGCAAAGACTAATATGTCCTTCTTTACCAATAGCACTGACATTTTTTTACAGCAGACAAATACAAGACTTTCCCTATTAATCCCCTCATTAAGCGTGACTCATAATTCAGAGCATTTAATTTGATGATTCATGTGTTCAATGTTTGGTTGTATATCAGTTTTGAAGGAGGGCACAAGGACTTGGCTTCTCTCCCGAACAGGCTTCACCCAAAATAATCACACTGAACTGGATTTCTCCCTGTACGAGACCATGGGAAAGTAGACTCAAAGAATATCTGTTTGATCTCCATTCAACAGCTACCACTTTTAACAATGATTGTGGGTGTGTGTGTGCGCACTTGAGTGCGTTTAAATGTGTGAATTGATCTTTTAAACACTTACAAAAAAGTTTCCAGTGTCGTGCAGCTTGTGGACCGCAGCTTTCATGCTTTTTGTGGGGTTTTTTAGATGTCACCATTAATCAAGCTTTCAAAATAACACACACCTATATCCCTCTTAGCATCACATATACACACACGATCATGTTCAAACTGCACTACATTTGGATATGTGTAAGCACTAACACTCCCTGAACAAAAGAAAGTGGAGGTTGATAAGAATTGTGTCCCCACGTCTTTGTGAAAGTCACTTTAGATAGCGTGCACTTACACATGAGTTAATCTGCTTACAACGCTGATATGCAACAGTAGCACGCACAAAACCAGACAGTCGCACATTAGGGGGCCTAACCTCCTGAGAAGGTGAGCTGAATCTGCTCATTGATGATCTCCAGGGCGATGAAGTCATGTTTCTCGTTGAACCTGCCGTTGTAGAGAAGCAGGGCGTTTCTTTCCCTGGTAGCAAACCTGTAGAAACATTTTTTAAGATGATTAATTCTGATAAAAGGAACTTTTATCACAGAAAAGGTTGAGGGAATTACAGCTGCTTTTCTTTACGGTACCCTCATGTTTCCCATCACATTTTTGAGCAACTCTCCAACCCAAACAAAGCCTGGCTGAAAGGTTGAGGACCTCGCAGAAAGTTTTATGATGAAAAGAGGTGCTGAGGCGCACTTGAGGAAAAGTCACTTGGAAAGGAAAGGCAGGATGCGTAAAGCACAGCGGAAACAGCTCCTTTAGTGTAGACGGCGCATGAGTGTATCTACATGTGAGAACAAGACAAAGACCCGGTAAATGAGCCAGCGCCTACTCATATGTGTGTGCGTGTGTATGTGTGCGTGTGTGTGTGTGTTTGGAGTGTAAGGTGAGGGCAGAGGAGTCAGCCGGCAGATGCCAGTGAGCCCAGGAGGGCAGGAAGTCAGGATGACTGAAGCCAAACACTGATAAGGGAAACTGGGAAACAAATCACACAGCCTTTCCTGTTTTCACCTCACTGGCAACCTTTCTCACCGTCACTCTGTCCACAAATTTGCAAACTCATCTCACCAATTACTGGTAAAGAAACAAGCGCTTCTCTTCATAATATTTAACATGTGAGTGTTAAAAACCTGTTGAACCAGGGCTGTTTTTCCTCTGGCGGTCCCACTTTTATCGAGGCTATGAAAATCATAAATCTGCACATTGGCATCAACTGCGTGTTATGTCATTTTTGCTCCTATTTTTGTGTTTTCGTGTACGTAATCAGGGAGCTGAGACACAATGGACAAGCATCTGCTTGTTTCGGCACGCTCCAGCCGACACACTTTAGCTCAAATGTGTTTAAATTACTACTTACAACACACAGAAACTGCTATGCATGATAGCCATTTACAGCTGTGAGAGACTGAATTCTGTGTCTCAGAATATTCTTGATGAAATTAAGAATTTGACTTTGCTTGAAAGTAACAAATTCTCACAGGTGTTTTTTTGCCATAGCCTTCATAGTCTTCCTCAACAATCAGTAGCATGTCCAATTAACTAGCTTACTTGGGATTTAGCTGCAGACGCATTGGTCAGTATCTAGTGAGTGTCAACCACATGCCTGATCATCTATATTAGAATTCCCTACAAAGCTGCTGAACTACAACCGAAACTGAGTAGAGTCCAGTCGAGCCGAGCTGAGTAGGTGGTAATGGAAAAGTAAGTTAAGTTTAGCTTCTGTTAACACATTAAAACCTGCTCTGGTTGTGTGCATCAAGCAGCTTAAGTAAAGAACGTTCTTTCCTCTCTGATGTTTTTGGATCACTGTTGGTGCTGAAAGCTCTAAAGCTGACTTTCGTTAAAAAAAACGTTTTTTTTTCTGCACACAGGACAGACTGTTTCGTTTTTATTTTTCATTTTTCAGAGGTGTGGCATTGAGGCTTCCTCTTAACATGACATTTCTTTGTGCAGCATTTGAGCGTGAGACTGAAGGTGAAAGTGTGCATTACATGCCAGAAGTGTGAGAGACAGGAACCACGCTCACACAACAAATATGTCATACGACAACAGAACGCTTGATAGGTGTAGCCGTTTACTTTCAGCTGCATCTGATCCAGGTGTCGGTATTTGAGTGGGTGTGTTTTGTCAGTTAGTGCTGATTAGCAAATAAAGAGGTAGCCACAAAAGGAACCAAACTTACATGAAGGAGACGGTGAAGTGGAACCTTTGACGAAGGCCTCTGAAGGTGATGAAGGACTGTCCAGGAAAGCTGCGGGTGGTCATCTCACAGTAGGGCTTCTCATACTCCCCTGCTGGACACTCGCACATGAAACCACCTGCGAGACGGTTGATGCACTTCCCGCCATTCTTGCACACACCGGGCACACACCGGTCTGACGCTGCATTAATCTCACAGTGCTCGCCTGCAAGAAAAAGAGGATGATAAATTACTGCAGCATCATATTGTCTCATCAATTTGTTATCACCGTTTTATCTTTTCAGCGAAGCGTGCCTTCATGTCATCGTTGACTGAAATACAGACTTTAGTCAGCTGTAAGGAATTCAGTTGTTTTAACAAGATTCCTTTGATTATCAGCGAAGCACATTAATAAAACTAACCTGCACATGCTAAATACTGCGCTAACTCTCTGTTCTTAAAGCCCCTTTAAAAACATCAGTTCAAGAAAGGCCTGCTTCACTCTAAACATTAGCAACACTGACAAAACCTTGTTTATTGGTCTTTTCTGGGAAGCACACATCTTAGCCAGAAGGTAATCTGGCCATATTAGGAGAGATGAGAGAGGACGGGAGATAAGGAGGAGCAAAGAGTTTGGAAAGGGAGTCACAAGAAAAGCAGGGAAGGAAGATAAAGAAAGAGGTGAGACCGCTTGGCTTTCTTTGATTAAGCCAAATCCATGGCTAAACTGGTTTTAACTGCACGTTTAAAGCTTCAAACTATACAAAGACCAGATAACAGCTGATCATTTAAATCCTTCATGCTGGGGTTAAGACCAAAAGACATCCACTTTTAGATGACTGCATCCTTACAGTTATTTTGTTAGATTCTGTATATTCACCTGAATGTCTGTGATATTTCATTTTTATTTTTTGATGTGCAACTGAAGTTAGATCTGCAGCTTAATCCAGCTCTATGTTGCTTTGCTTGGCTTCCTGTTGGGAGCCAAGCAAAGTGGTAAAACTACCTGACCAACCACCACTCACGGGGTTATCTCCACCCTTTTTTTGGACCATTTCTTGCCATAAGCTTGTCCTTTACTTGCTAACTGCCTAACTGAAGCTACATGATGGTATCAAATATATAATATATTACATTATCTAATTTAGTTGCACAATAGCAGCAGATCCAGGAAGAGAAAATTGCTCTAAATAACCATGTGGATTCAAGCTTTGTCCAAAATCAGCCATCTGGCCCCTGCTGCCTGGCTCTGCTCATGTAAAATTCCTGCATTAATACACCGGCAAGCCTCTTTCTGTCTGCAATAATATTTGCGATAGATGCCTCCACATCTCATGCAGTGTTTTGTGTCAATTTGCTGTCCAGACAAGCTCTCTTAGTCCAGGGCACACACAGACCCCAAAAAATTGCCAGGTAATGGCCCTTCTCTCCTCAGCATAATCCTTTTTTCCGAGGCGGAATTATAAGGATCTGTTTCCCTATAATGTAGGAAACCCAAGGAGGACAGAACAGGCGGCCCCTGTCATCAACCCCATAATGGCCCCTGACTATCAGGAGTTGAACTGTGACCTTCAAAGAGCGGACACTGAGATGTAGGTAAAGGAAATATGATGGGTGAGTGGAGAAGATGGACACAGGTAGAAGGAGGAGAAGGTGAGAAGCTCTCTGAGTGACAAAGGTAATCAGGTAATTACATGAGATAAAATGGAGGATGGGAAAGAGAGGGGAGAGACAGAGGGAAGGGAAGCAGGAGGGCTGTCAGAACCCCCCTCGGATCTATTAGGTAGAGACAGGAGTGGAGACAGCCAGGTATCAGATGTACAAGAGGGAAGTATGAGAGGAAGATCGCTGATATTGGGAAATATTTTGCAAAGTGATTTGAATGAGCATGATGAAAGCTTCCGAGCTTTCCCATAGTTCATCATCATACAGAGCTGCCTGCTGACCTGAGGTCAGTTATGACAGTGACAACATTAAAAAATATGCTCATATGCTTACATTTAACTGTGTGTGTTCATCTTATATTTTATCTCTTTGCAAAGTTTTTCTTCTGTGTGAAGCATGATGAGTTTATGTATAATAAAATGCATTATATAAATAAAACTCCCACTGTGATTCAGTTCTGGGCATTTTCTTTAAAAAAAAAAAAAAGGAAACATCTAAAGTTAAAGGTCAGAAAAACAAAAGAAAAATGAACATAAACATGTTAACATGCTCTGCAGCACTAAGAAGGATTATAGAGATTAGTCATAATTCTCTGGATTTGTCCCTACAAGTCATCCCTTTTTTCATTATAATTTCCCCATTGTTAATAGAAAAAGACATGATAGGAGCAGCTTTAAATGATACTGATCTGTTGAGTTTTGTTGTGCGAATACTTTGACACACAGATTTATGAAGATTAAACGACAATTTGTTTACCTGACAGTACTCTTTACTCGTCAAAGGGAATTAAAGCTAGTGTGGTTCTGAAAAACAGGCGAAGCGTTGTTTGAGATGAATCTGGTCTGACTGGTGCAGTCAGAATTCTGTACACCTATTTCAGGCAATAAATTTGCTGTACTATGTGTATATGTGTGTGTGTGTGTGTGTGTTAGCAGGCGGCTATACCTGGGGAACTACAAAGCATGTTTTTACCCTTTCTATACTGGGGTCAACCTCAAGCTATAACAACAGGTTGTGAGCTCTTTCACAGCCTGTCGGTGCGGTTTAGCAGCTTTGCACAGGTTATTTAAACTGTTGTCAGAAACAAAGTGAGCTTGTGCACATGCTTATAATAGACTTTTCATATGGTATTGTACTTCAGGTTTCACACAGTACAGTTTAGGTAAAAAAGGAATACTTATTGATTGATCTGAATGGCCTCATAGCATCTTTTTTTTAATGTTTTTGTTTTGGGTTGTTTTTTTTTACCAGGAAGGTAACTCACCTGTGAAGTCCTCCAGGCACTCGCAGGTGTATCCGCCCTCTCTGCTACGGCACCTCCCATTGTTTTTGCAGGGCCCTGAATAGCAGAGGTCGATCTCAGTCTCACAGTATTCCCCGGTGAAACCAACTGGGCAGCGGCAGCGCAGCCCATTGACGGGGTGGATGGGTCGGAACAGAACCGTGTCAGATGCGATGAAGGGAGGGGAGCTGTCAAACTTCAGCACTGATACACACTTCATATAGTTCTCGCAGGGCTCCCGCAGGCAGATGTTATCATCAAATGGCAACACCTGAACAGAAGATGGTAATTTTAGTTACATTAATTCACTGCTCTGATGTTTTTGACCTCAGACCTCAGAGCTGTAAGTTACCTCCTGAGTGGATATGAGCCTGAGCCGAGTCCTGTGAAGGTAGATCTGCTCCTGCAGCTCCTCAGATGGGAAAAACATGCCTTTGCCAAGGGTGCCTCCGGGCTGCAGTGCCGAAAAGGTTACGTTGAGGATGGAGCCTTGAACGTCGGTATCATTTTGTATGTTGAAAACAAACACTGCTTCTCGTTTGGTGGAAAGCACATCTGCCACCCCCTCAAGAAAGAGGCTGAGCAGGGGAGAAAGAAAACGCTCCTGGGACATGTTCTCCAGACGCACTGTGATGCTGTTTGTCAGCATGTCATCAGTGATGATAGTGACACGCAGCGTGCACAGGGCAACAACACGATGGATACCATCTGGGAAAAAGAGAAGACAGATACTGTGTTTACTTATGGAAAGCTCTGGACAACAGTAAAAGGCAACAAATTCAAAGAAAAAATGTAACATTTTGGTATAAAGAGCCCTCATGTATAATTAAGCAATGAGCTAGATTAATACAAAAGTGCAATGAAAGCAAATTTACAGACAGACATTGAAGGATCCCAGCCAAGTTTTGCACCATAAGACTTGAGACTCACTCAAATCCTGGCTTTCTGAGATACAATGTCAAAACATACTACCAAAACAGAAGAAATGCACATTAAACAGTTACAGTATAAGGCAAAAAATAATAATTACATGGAAATATTTAACCCCCTCAAAAGCTCCATATTTCTCCATATTTCTTCACATTTTTGTCAGGAAAACTCAAGAAGACAGGAACACAACATCAAATTTCTAAATAAAGGACAATTCCATATTTTACAGGATGGGTGGCAACCCTACTAGCAAGACTTTATTAGCAATAGTTAGATTGCTAATTAAGCATCATCTGAAAGAAAACTATCTCTGCGACTTAACAATATTTTTCAAATCAGCCCTTTTAATAATCAACAAAAGTCCAGTTTATTTTTAAGATGAGCCTTAAAACTTTCCTTTATAATAAAGCTTATAGTTAGGGCTGGATCAGGTGACCCTGAAACATGCCTTAGTTATGTTGCAATAGGCCTAGACTACCGGGGGGGGTTGCATCAAAGGAACAAGCTTTGTCCCTTTGCACTCATCTTTTCATGCACCTTTACTGTTTATACCCCACTCTGCACTTAATCATTGGTTATTATTAATCTCTGTTTCTCTTCCACAGCATGTCTTTTGTCCTGCCTCTCTCCCCTCCCCCCCAACCGGTCACAGCAGATGACTGCCGCTCCCTGGGCCTGGATCTGCTGAAGGTTTCTTCCTGTTAAAAGGGGAGCTTTTCCTTCCCACTGTCGCCAAGTGCTTGTTCATAGGGGGTCATTTAGACTGTTGGGTTTTTTCTCTGTAATTAAAGTAGGGTGTTTACCGTAAAATGTGAAGCACCTTGAGGTGACTGTTTGTTGTGATTTGGCGCTGTATAAATAAAATCGAATTGAATCCTTTAATGAAAAATATAATGAATAATTTCTTATTTTAAATCAATTTGTAGTGCCTGGGAGCCACTGTGCAGTATGTTTCAATTGTATAGTGCCTTTAAGCCACACTGGCTGGACCCACTCCCAAATCTCAGACACTCTCTACACTGCTTGACTTGTTTATTGTGTAAAACTCGCTGCTAGATTGAATTAAGTATTTTCGAGTTGGTGCAGACACAATCTGATTCAAGCCTCGACTTGGAGTAATTAGATCAGTCTAGGATTGCTGCCCCTGGGGGTCATACCTACTTCTTTCAGAACTGTACGCTCTGGTGCCTATGGAGGCTACAGGCCTGAGTGAAATACAGCTGACAACAGGTGGTGAGGCCAGATGAAATTTGTGGTGGGGCGGGGATAATACTGTTGAAGCTACGAAGGGAGACGGGTCAGATTGCGGACCTCTGCTACACCACACTGAGCACATGAGTGTGTCATATGTGTGTTCGGGGTCATTATGAGGTCCGGCCACAGGTGCCCTGTCACTCTCAGACTTGGATGAGGTCACTTCTCAGGAACTTAAAACTCTTCTCACAGACATGAAGATGCACAGGCGCTCTGAGCAGGGTGTGGACAAGCGTGTTCTAGATTCCTGCTAACCAGACTGGAGGTCAATTCCTACCACACATGGATGAATAACTCACAATGGGAAGCAACATGGGGGTCAGTTACTTGAAAGCAGCGAAGATACAGCTGGGTCAGGGCTCCAGGGAACCTAAGAAAATCACGGGTGGCACGGACAAAAAGCAAACATACAAATGCAGGCACATATTGATGTCACTCTGCAAGGCAGTGGAATCATACAGCAGCTGCTGTATATTGGACCGCTGTAATGTGCTGGAATGGAGGTGCTCATTCAACACAACACTAATATACTGAATAGCTGCTAACAAGTGTGTTTATTTCTCTAAAGCTTTCAGCACCTGTCTCTCAGTGTGTGGCTGGGAATACAATGTTTTCCCATTTGCCGTGAGAACTCCATCACATGGTATGCTTGAATACACAGATTCTGCACTGATGCAATAAAACATAGCGAATATATAAAGTTGTGTTTGAGGAAGTGAAATTCTGCTTTGATTGCTTGATGTTTTTGCACACCATCAGTGCCAAGCCAAGACATTATACCAGACAGGCATTATCAAATGACTGTTTATCTACATATAGTAACACAAGTTGTTCTGCATTAAAACTGCAGATCTGTTACACTCACACACAACGTAAACATTCTGATACAGGCAGAGGTTTACAAATGATTAGCTATTGAGAGTGTGTGTGGCACCACATAGAGCACTGTGGGAGCCTGGCGCTGGATCAAAAAATGACAGAAACGATTTTGGAAAATTGTGAAATAGAATTTAGGAAAATCACTTTGGCTATGCACCCACGCAGCGCTAATCATAAGCTACACAGGGTGACGATGCTGCGTGTATTACGAATCTTATAAATGATTTTTTGGACCAAGAATTAATACAAGAACAAATTTTTTTAAATCTTTTAACAGTTTTTCAAGATAGTTGCTTGTTTCCTTTCTTTTTCCAGAGACATCCCAACCCGGGCTATTTATAGAGCCCACCAGCTGCTAACATGGGATCACACACATGCAGAGGATGGGCTGGACTGTGGAAAGGGTGTGTCACGAGCAGCAGACGCCATGGGAAAAAAAACAGTATGCCATCACACACATCCACATATAGGTGGCGACGGCTCAGCGGAGCGTTTTAATAGACAACCCTCTGACCCTCTGGGTCCTATGGATGGAGCCTATTTATTATATACACATGCCCTTATCTTAACTAAGTGGCAATAATCTGCACTGTTTGATTGGCTAACTTCAATAACGATCAGCAGCATGTTTAGGCCACATTATGACTCACTGCTACAGCTTTATAGCAACAATAAAATGAAACACAGATTAGAAGTAGACTAAACAAAAGAGCCTTATCAATGGGCCACACATGCACAGCAGGTGTTGAGGGCTGCAGAGGTGATAAGACCTGCTTAATGAGCTGTCAGGCAAACCACCCAGGTGACACACTTGTGCTTGTGTAGACGGACAAGTGACCACACACTTATACACAGATGTGTACACATCAAAGCTAATAAAAGTCTGTAAATCAGCTGTCAGTGTGCTTCTCTGACCACACATCATTCTCACTGTCACACACAAACACACACGGAGACACACAAACACCAACACACACACTCTCTATATTTGTGGTTAGCGTTGTCGTATCAAACCCAGACCGCTGACACACATTGTGGCCAACTCTGGTGGCAACCCCCTCCACGGTGTGAAAATCAACGTCAGTGTTTAGTCAGGAGTGTGTGTGTGGGTGTGTGTGGGTGTTAGTAAAAGACAGAAAACACACAAGACATTTGTATCTGTGGCAGGTTTCACAGTGGTGACAAGTCCACCAGAGAGAAACACACACACACACATCCTCCTATGTCCCCACTGAAAGGTAAAAACTAGTATATGCGTTGTTCTCTAACATTACAGCACTGTTGAGTTCATTTTTAACATTTTTTAGCTATGATTCCTACTGTAGGTTTGTACTGTACTGTACTGTAGGTTGTTTAATACCCACAGTTGAAATACTTCTTCTGTCTGAAGATAACTCCATCCTGCTGTCATTTAAATTTATTCACAACTGAAGTGTATAAGTGTATGAGAGCTTAAAATGTCACAACCACAAGGGAGGGCTGTTCCTATAAAAGCCAGAAACCGGTAAGGGGACTTGGAGACGAGAGGGGAAGCATTTCCAGAGAAGTTTAGAAGTATTTTTTCAATTATTTGAACCAATACAAAGCCTGTAACCTTACTGGCTTTTAGCCAATCACTGGGCTGCAATTCAAACAATTACCCCTGCCTTCTTGGACACACCTGAACACCTTCAGCCAATCAGGAGGGGGTAACAAACACCAAGGTTGACTTCAGAGTTGATCTAACACAGGGACTCTGAATAAGGCAAGCTGGCAGCATTCCTCCCTCTCTTTCCTTTTTGATATTCTATTCCCTTATCTTTCCAGCCCGTTTATAGGAAACACTGCCCAATAACTTTCAGCTGCTCTGAACTAATCTTTCCCCTCTTTTTGCTCGTCCTCTCATCCTTCTCTTTATGCTCCATTAAAACCTCGAAAGAAGCCTTTCCCTCAACAATATCTGCAACTGCTCTGTTCAGACTTCAACAGTCTTCTTCTCTGTTACGGCAGCTGGAGTCAACATCAAATCACATATCAGCATCCTGCAAACACACTTACAGACATCCTGCATTCTGAATGTGGAGGGAAAACACCATGCAGAACAATACTTAGTTTAACTCATTCAAAGCATCATCAATCAAAAGACTTAGCCTTGCAGAAATAAAAAGATGAGTGGAAAAAGGGCATTAGTGAGAGCAGGAAATGAAGGATAAGTACCCATGAAGCACATTAAAATTGACTCCTAAATGTGAACAAGGCGCATGGTGGCGCAATGGTTAACACTGTTTTCTGACAGCAAGAGAGTCCTGGGCGTGAGTCCACCAACTAACCTGGATCTATACGGAGTTGGCATGTTCCGAATTTTATTTTACAAATGTATAAAAATCAACTCAGAAAATATTAAAATTTCTTGTAAATGTGTTAGTTTACCACTTTAATAAAAATGGCTAAAAAAAATGTGCTGTCTATATAGAAAAAAAAAATCACATTTAACAGAAACTCTCTTAGAGTGATTGCAGTCAGTCCAAGTCAGACTGCAACTGTTTGTATCCTATCAGGCAACCTGTGCATACTCATAGTCACTTTTTTGCAATCAAAAGTGGCTATGAGTATGCAACACGGTCAAGCTCTGTTGTGATTGGTTGCAGAATGTAACAAAAATTCAACAGAATTTTTTTGTAGATGTGAGGAGTTTGCTGTCCTATTTTTACTCGAACCATTAGCTTTCTCTTAATTAGGTGGTCGCTTTGTCAGGATACGTGTTTCCAGTGCAGAAGTTTTTTCAGTGTTAATTTACTTGGCAAATGTTATCACAGGATGGTGGTGCATCAGATGAGTCCTCGTGTTCACAGGATTCCCACAATACTTTTGTTATGTAATAAAATATCTATATTTGGTGCCCCTGTATTGATACAATGTTGCCACGCAAAATATTGCAATACAATTCTGTATCAATTTCCCCCCATCCCTAATATTATCAGAAAACGTGTTAAATATTTAACCATGACAAAGTGATGTTTACCACTGCAAACATGGGTTAACCAGGGGTGGATGATTAACTGCAGGAATGCAGCCGCGGGCAGCAGGTTAACAGAAAGAAAGAATAATTTATTGGTTCTAAGAAAAAAAATCTCTAAGGTCAGAGTCCAACGTTTTTCTTTCCCTGACATCTAAAAACATTTTTTTCCACATCAAAGAGGTGAAATTCGCCCACTTTTACAAAATGACTCTGGAGGAAGAAAACAAAATCTGCAGCCAAGCATACCTCCCTGCACAGCACTCACAGCAACTTTTCATAAGATTGCACACGGGCACAGCTCCCCCCCTTCAGCACTATGCAGCTTCTTTGTGCAGCCACTCGCCTGCTCATGAGTTTGACTGTTTTCACTCATATCTGGAAGCACTCAGCGAAAGCCCCTCTCATCCCCTGCCATAATCTGTCAGACATATTTTTTCTCAGGTATGCCCATTTGATCAAAGTGTTACAGACAGAGAGACTAAGTTTTGCACACAGACACATGGAGATAAAGCTGACAGGCGGCCCAGCGATCAGCCGGAAAGGGGTAGAAAGGCAAGAAAAGGGGAGAGAAGCTCTGGGCAGAGACAGTGAGAAGAATGGAGGAAGAAAGTCATACACTGTATGTAATATTTCATGCAGCTTTTGAAAGGGAGGCTGATTAACTGCAGTGACAGGGCTGCAAACTGTGTGCGCATGTGTGACCATGCATCATCCAGCCTCATCCACATAAACACTCAGCTGTTGCAGTCAAATTTCCCCACAACACCTGCAGCTCTCAGGGTGTTAAACAAACCACCTCCCATCCTTCTGTGGCTGCAGTAATCATACTAATATGATTACATCTCTATAATTTATAATCTCTCTGAGTTTTCACAGACTGAAAAATGGCAGAATGCATACAATAGACTCCATTCACCCCTGCACTGAGTGGTGGAGTAGGGAAGGAGCATTGGTGAAGTCTGGGTGTTGGGTGGATGGGTGTGCGCTCAGGCTGTCAAAAAGATAACATCCTGGCCACAGCCGGAGAACAGGTGGGATTACATGCAGACACACTGACTGAACCAGGATCAGTCACTGAACAAATCAAACAGGTGGGACGTCAGAGAGACTGACTAAACTTCTGGGTCCCACGGCACAAATGTACAGCTCACATTCAAGCTGCCTGCCAGTTTGTAGGTAAAATCCATGCAGTTCTCTTTGGGTTCCAGTAGCAGTGCCTTTCCATTACATCAACAATGTGATGCTCCTTTGTTGTCTTGATGGCTGTCTAAAAATTATTCTTAGATGGCAAATAAACCATGAAGTTTTTGTCTTTTTTTAATCACCCCCACTGTTAAGAAATCTGTTGACACCAATAAGTGTCAACAGATTTCCAATGCATTTCCAATGCTGGATCTGAGAAGGCTCACAGTGTCCCAACACAAAAACTGTTGAACAACAACTGTGTACAACTCTGAACAAGACATAGTATGAGTATAGCTATGTGGAACTTTGTCAGTAGTAGTCTGAACCCAGCATTAAGACATAAAAACTCAGCTGAAAAGTGTGGATGAAATTTAAAAAGCAGTTTTCTTCTTTGTTCTCCCCACATATCTGTGAGTGTGTTCTGGGGGAAACTCTCCCTGATTGAAACCTTTGACTTAGCACAGAAGGGAGTTCAGAAGCTCCCACTGCTGTATCAACTACTCCTCCACCTTCACCTTTAATCAGAATGGACTTTCACAAGCTCTCCACAAGTGCCCTTAGTGGCAGTACTTAAGCAGAGCACTCAGGGGCATCGAGTGCCAGGCCAAGAACCCACCCGGCTAGAATATCTATGTCCCATTTAGAATCCCTGGGAGAGAAGGGGTGAAAAGAATAGAAGCACTGTTCCTTCCCAGACAATACTAAACAAGCCCAGATAGGGAGGCCAGACAATGAAAATGAGCCCAAATGAACGGCTGGTTTGATTTAGTGCCTGAGGGTTGACTGGAATTAGTACGCTTGTTAGCTCATCGCTTGCTAGGCTACTGACAAAAAATGCTAATTAATCACAAGATACCCGAGAGACCTTGATCGGTGAAGTGCAGATGAAGACATGAAATCGAAAGCTCAGATGGAGGATGAAAAGGCGTCAGGTTTGTTGTTGAGACAAGGTTTTTGATGACATAATTGATACTTGGTAGTGATTAACATCACATTCTGGCGTTAGTTTGAGAATATCCTCAAGATAGGTAAAAACGGGAAGATAGGAAGTGAAAACGAGGAGGGAGGATTTTGGGAAAAGAAATGTAGCCAATCTTCAAAGAGAAATAAATTCCTTGTCTTTTCAATTAGGTGGGTGTCATACGGTGCTTACTTTGTCTGGTTCACACAAACTCAATTTAAAAAAAAAAACATGTAAGAGAGCCAAACTGCAGTTAGCGGAGGCTTGAGAGTGCACTGTTACACAACATTAGGGCTACAAATGTGTAGGCAATCAAAAGAACTATCAAATCTCACTCATGCAGCACTGCTTTTATAATTGATTTTAAAGACCTTTAAATCCACTTGGCTGTTCCACTACAGCACTCTGGTATTTTGGTATTTTAGTTGTCTGCTTTTGTTCTCCCGTCCTGTCGCTCTCCTGAGTCAGCTAATCAAATTAAAGCCATCCGTCCTCCATTTCTGCTTATTATAAGTTCAAAGGTTACAGCTTCCAACCACTGTCTGATTCTGTTTTCACAAGATGATACAAAAGCAAATCAAAGAAGGCAGTGATGTGGGCCAAGCTTTACCCCACGCAAATGATCCAGGAACTTTTCTGTCTTATTTAACAACTAAGCGGCAGGTTAATTGAAGGCTTTATTACAGATGTATTAGTATTGTACATGTTTAATTTTTGTGGTACAATATTTTTCATTAAATTTGAATTAAATTAAATAAAAAAATATAACTTAAAACAATGATTAAGACTTAACCTGAGTGCTGAGGTGTATGGGCAACAGCTTGTATCAATTGAGGCAAAGGACAGGTCAATTTAATGCTCTGATGCAAAGCCAAACTCCAGTGGGTAGTTCTTGACATAGTGCCAAAATTAAAATGAGCATAATTACGGCCTGTCAGAACTAGAAGGTGAAAAGAAGTAAACAATATGTGCTTTTATTACCCACCCTGTTTGAGTTGGTGCAAACAAACTTTAGTCATTTTGGGCTGATGTGAAAACTGTCCATCGACCGACAAAACAACCACCCTCCAGTGCACATTCACATTACCTCAGGGTAATTTACATGCAACAGTTCCTTATTCAAAAAAAGAGTGACGCAAAAGGGTTGAGTTACAATACAAAAGAACAAGTTTTTAATAGGTACTCGACCACAGCTCAACTCCACAGCCACAGTCAAAAGTGAAATAGCAATAAAGACACACAATGATTGTTTATGAGTGGGCACACATTTTCAGACAGTATCACAGTGCCACAGTGAGCTGCAAACGCAAGAGCTGATGCCAATACTAACTGCAAAACTTACATGAAATGCCTGATTTTCATCTTGCTTCTTTCTACGTGTTACTCATTATTCATAACATATACAGTCCAATTTCCTCAACTGAAAATGTCCATTAGTAATGACTCAAACATTTCTCTAAAGTGGAGAACATAAAGCAACATCTAATTCGTGCTGCATGGTTATTTACAGCATGACTTCCTGAGTCCTCCAATTTGGATGTTTATATTAATAATGCAGGTTGTTGTCACCAAAAATCAAGCAAGACACGGTGACTGAGTGTAACACCTTTCATATGTAAGGTAGGAGATGAGATACATGCTCACAAACACACACAAATCCAGTCATAGCCTTTATGGATAGCTGGTGCCCACTGATGTATCACCATGGTGAAAATCCTTTCAGTCTGTGTGTGGCAGCTGATTAGTATGAGCAGTATAAGATCTTTTCTAAGTCCTTATTCAACAGATCACAGACGGGGTGAAGAGTCAAATGGGCCTTTCTCTGTTTCACTGGAGGGAATCACTCAGCTATGACCAGGAATGCATGCGTGCGCACACACACACACACATGCACAGAATCTTAAGGCAGTACAGCCTCAACAGTTTCTCATGCTCCGCTCACACAATATCCTCACATACAAATGTGTGCCAGTGCAAACATATAATTGTAAATAAATAAATAAATCAGATAAACATCCAGAAATTCACTTCAGAGCACACACCCACGCACACACACATTTACATGCACACATTGCTCTTTCCCTCATGCACTCTCTATCACCGATCCCAATGTGATAAGCTGAAGCTGACAGTGGACAAATAGTTGGTTTGGTGGGAGGTGCACGCTGATCAAAAACCTCCTAACAGGTCGGCCCACACCGCTCTCTTAAGAGCTACCCAGCCATGAATGGCCTAATAGGACCCACATATCCATTACACTGACACTAGATCCCGGCTTTCTGTCCGCCTCTATCGTTAGTTGCTGCCTTCCCTGCGTTATCCCATCTGTCACCCTGCATATCTGTATGCCTTTTTCAGTGTTATTACAGATGCATTTGAGTAAAATTTTAAGATTTCAACTGGTAAAATATTTTAGGAGAGCACCCATAACAGTTTAAAGTCATAACCAAAGACATAAAATAATGAAAAAATAAAAAGTGATATTATGCGAAAATCCCCGTCTGAATCAGTTTTTGTGGAAATGATGAGTTTTTAAATCTCTTTCCATACGTTTCTTTCTTTGTGTCATTCCAGCTCTTTCTACTTTCCTCCGTCTCTTTCTCTCCAAGGAGGTGTCGGGTTACAGTTATTGTTGGTGCTGGTTACTGATAAATAGGGTGCCTAGTTACCAGCCAACGCACGATTGGCTCTTTTCAACAAAGCTCAGAAGGAAAAAAAGAAGGAGGAGGTGGGGTGTATGGGGGTCGCCCAGGGAAACCATGAGACTTGTGTCAGTTTAAATAGAGTCGGTGCAAATCTGGGAGGCATTTGCGTGTGACTGTGTGTGTTCAAATGCATAAATATGAGTATATTTCGTCATCGCCCCAAGGACAAAGCGGGAGAGACACTGACCTCCCTGACACCCCTGAATACCCCCATCGGCACCTGCTGAATGCCCGCTGTGTACCCTATCCTCCCTCCACCCCTGCTGGCATTAAAGAAGCCCAGTGCCAAACTCCACCCACAAAAACACAGGCTGCCAGCATAAAGGGACAATAAGGGTAGAAGTGATCTCATCTAGAGATCACACTGTTGCCCTGAAAGAAGTTTTCACAGATAGATAAAGAATACCCAATCCAAGTAGCCAAAGAAATGTATTATTAACATGCCTTTGATGCAGTGTATAAATAGTCCATGCCGAATGCTCACACTAGAATACACATTTAAATTGTGTATTCTAACTTGAACTAATTAAAGTTAGTTGTAACCTGGAGGTTGTAAACTTACTTTAATGTTTCAAACACTTTTTCGACATATTGTGCAGTAAACACTTTCCTACTCACCTGAAAAGGTCACACTGGTCTAATTGGTCAGTAAAAACAAGACATGACTACATACTATATTAGGATGCCCTTTAAGAGCTAATGGCTACCAAAAACCCTCAGACTTCAACTTCCCCACACCCCCCCCC
>VOQJ01013938.1:48015-62878 GCA_015052665.1 Apistogramma diplotaenia | reverse complement strand
TCAAGTGCTTTAGCTGCCCAATTACCAAAACTTTAAGGATTTGCATGTTAATTTGAGTGTAACACTCAAAAGGGATTAACAGCACTCAGACTCAATGGCCGCTGATTTTGGCTCTCTCAAACTGTGAAATAAGCACTGTTACACAGTTCGTAAGTTGAATATCTGCAGTAAGCATGTGTTTGAGTGCAGGATTAAGAGCAATCTCGCTTTATATTGCTCGCGCTCTTTGAATAGAATGCACGACATTCACATCTTCCAGTCTAGGTCATACATATCTTTGTGTGTCTGTTTTTGAGCCTTCTTCTTTATTTCACTCTTTCACTACCAGCGCTGAAATGTTTAAAAGTTCACTGTCACTGTCACCATGGTAACTGTCATTTCTGTGAAACACGCAGCTGCCTTCTGTTCGAGCATCATTGTCGATTGATGATGTGCGTGCGGGTCTGTGTGTGCTGTTGTGTGCGTTTCTGTAGAGGAGTTGTGTGTGGGTCTCTCGCTGCCTACATATCTCTTTGCGTTTCAAATCAGAGCTTCACTCTTGTTTAACTTTTCCTTCTGTGCTGATGTGCGTGGAGTACTTCATGATGTTCTCTGATTTCTGTAATAAATAAATGATTATAGAATGCCAGAACTGCACTGTATTAGACAATATAGTAGTGAAATATCCCAGAACAGTGTAATAGTCTTGGCTTGTTGCCTTTTTGACATCATTTCACTGTTCACTCTGGGTAAAGAGAAGCCGTTTAGGTGGTTTATATGCATTTAATAGATACAAGAAACAGGTGAGGCTTTACCACACATTACCTTAACTACTGAGCTTTAATACTTCATCAATCCACACTGATACACACTGATCAGTCTTTGAAAGTTTCAAATGCTTTGTAGTCCAAGTTACACCGTTATTTCTGATGAGAACAGCCTTCTTTGATGTACAAAACCAGACCTTATACTGTTTCTATTTATATAACCACCATGGACCAGTCAGAGTTTAAATATAGATGCTGAGTCTGGATTCTCTTCTTCATCTGAAATGCATGAATAATTGAGAGGGAGAGGAGATGAGGTGGGATTCATTCAGGAGATGGATGGGTCAAGTATAGATTTCCTACCTACTTTAGCGGTTTACTGAATGGGGTTTTGGTGCACTTTGTGCATGCAAGCACTGCATAAGTTGAGGAAAAGTTTGCTGAAGGACCCAAAAAGGCTCGTTTTAGACTTTTCTTTTACCTCAAAATGCACATTTTTCAGGTGTTAAATTATATAAAGTAGAAGCTACTCACATATGCTACCACTCAAATCTCTGGGGTCATTCAACAATGATGATGATTAATGGAATCTTGCATCATATATAATTTATAATTATAATGAAATAGTCTGTGGCATAGAGGCCCAGTGGTTAGCTTTGTTGCCTCACAGCAAGAAGGTTCAGAGTTCAAATGTGGGTCACTGTAATTTGGACATATTTGGAATGTAAGCGGAAGTAGTTCCCTTAATCTGAGTTAGTCATGCAAACCACTGGTGACCAATCCCAGGTGTACTCTGCTGGTGATGGATGAAATATTTATGCAGATGTACAGATGTGCACACTGGTGCACGATCCTTTTTTTTTGGGCTATTTTCCACTTCCAGCCTTCTTTAGCTGCAGACGAGTCTTTTCAAGACCGAGAACATGCTGATGAATTTCAGAACGAAGTTCTTATGAGACTGTGATCAAACCCTCAAAGGCAAGCTGCAGATACATAAATAGCCACTTTGTCTTTAATCAACAGCACAATTTTTATCTGCGCTAACATGTTAGGTAACAACACCAACTAGATGCACCACCGGGCAGAGAAGTTGTGGCTGCAATTATGGCTGATTATCTAAATATTTCATTAAAAATCCTAAATGATGAATGACAAATAGCCCCATTAATGATGAATTCTCATTTAAAACATTTCTTATCTATTTCATGTTACACTGAAAAAAAAACTGTTCTCTTCTTTCAAAAACAAGAGCTTTTTTTTGACTGGCATAGTACAAAAGCACATGAATGCTATTAAATGCTGAGAACTGCATATTTACCTTCCTACATCCAATCTGTTGATGCGTGCGTAATAACATCGCACATTAAGCAAAGTCAAAGGGTCTGTAATGTCATTTCACTACATTTTCTACAATTCAGTGGGAGCTTTGGCAGTTTAGTTTGGAGAAAAATTATATGCATGTTTCCCATCACTAAGCCACATGCAAGAAGGCTAACAGAACAGGAGCATGAATGTCACAGAAGCAAGGTCATGATACTGGCAGCATCTCCCACAAAGGGCCACGAGATATAAGTTATTCATTTTGGCAAGATGTGGGAGGTTAAGATAAATGAGGCTGTGCTGTTCAAAGTTAAGAAGTGATGTCTGCTGGGGAGACTACAGCTGAGCCACTGCAAATTGAGTGTGTGTATTTCAAGCTATCATGCTGGGGGAAAATGTGGAAGACACAGTCTCCTCCCGTCTCCATGGAAACCCCGTCTCTTTCACAGGCAGTGAGGAGGCAGAGCCATTCTATTCGAAATAGGGGTGTGAATTATTCCACATTATTTAACGCTCACATTATTACTCACATACTATTGACCACTGATACTAGCATCCTGAAGAACATGAAGAACAATAGTGTGCTTTTATGATGTCTGTTCATCCAGTCAAATGACAGAACAGCTAGCGCGTGGCACGTGGTGCAAACATCTGCGAATGAAGACGGTGTCTAGCACACTCTCGTCTCTTCTCTTTTTAAACAATGTTTGCTTTTAGTTTTATTTAAATATTGAGCAAGAGTGCCATCGAAAAATATTAACCAACTGAACTGATGCCTGTGCTACTGCAGCTGCACCTCTGCTAAAATTCAAAAAGCAGTCTGACACAAATACAGGAGAAACCTGGAGACAGAATAGAGACAGAAGCAGATGGTTTAAAGCTTGGTGAGCTCTCAAAGCGGTACAAATCAGGGACAGAGGGAAAGCGGGAGGGAGAGCCAGAGAAGGAGACTCTGTCAGACTTGCTTTTCACAAGCAGGTCCATGTAGCCACCTCCTGTCGAGCTTCAAGGGGGTTGTCATGGTGACAGTGGCTGGCAGTCGAAGCTGGGAGAGTGTTGCATGGTATCCCAGTGGCCTCCAATGTGGCTCATGGGATGATGGGGAAGCAAGTCAGCTGTGACTGGATCTTAGTAATCAAGCGAGACCTAAATTTATTCAGCCAAAAATAGAGCCCGTTCACCTTTACTCTTCAGACCATGCTTGCTCAAGTGTTGAGTGGAAGTTTAAGGAGCACCTGTAAGCCTGCCGTGTGTGTAACTGGGTGACAGTGATACTGGGACTCACAGGCACACTGGGACTCACAGGCACACTGTTAAAGCAGAAGAGTCTGTTGCTCCTGTTGCTACTAATGACAGAAGGTGCCAGCCAGAGTCCTGGGAGTCGGGGAGTTCCTAAACTGTCACTTGGGATGCCACCAGACTTAATGCAGTGTGAGAACACTAACCTGAATTCAGTGTGGATATAAGGAGGGCCTTTACAGTAGGAACACAGCCAGATAGTATTCTTCTCAAAAGCACAAAAACACAGCTTTGTTTATAGGGTCATTTTTGTCTCTGATTACTTTATGAAAAAGTTTACTCCACCTCTATGACACCTCTTGGAATTTCGGTTTGTGCCTATTTTTTTTTCCCGAACCCTAATTTTAATGTTGCCATGGCTGTTTTTCCAGCTCTTTAAGTTACCTCTAAATCAGGCATGTCAAACTCGCGGACCGCGGGCCGTTTCCGGTCACGCCCCCTACTTCCGGCCGTGAATTGGCGTTAAAGATATGGTACAAATAGGCCCTTTAAGTTAATTTTTTGACATGACTTTCTCCGCCAATTAACAGGGTTGCGTCAGAAAAGTAACTTAAAGGGCCTATTTGCACCATATTTTTAACGGCAATTCACGGCCGGAAGTAGGGGGCGTGGCCGGAAACGGCCCGCGGTCCGCGAGTTTGACATGCCTGCTCTAAATGGTTAAAAATACTCTGAAATATGTATGCATATCTATACGCACAAATATCTCTACACATTTGTGTTTTTCTATTTACTATAGACTTTTAATTTGATCGGCTGCTACCTCAGAGTCAAGTCTACTTCTGTTTATATAGTCCAAAGTTCAAGGTTCTGTCCTTGCTGTATGACAACTGGGTAGACAGATGAATGGGCCCGACCCTGACCAAGCCAAAGCAGCAGCTGCAACACACAACCAGCGGTCCTAAATGTGTACGAATGTGAAGAGCAGTTTTTGTGCTAAAGATAGTGTATGAGGCAGTATTCCCACTGCGGAGAATTCCATGTCTAAAAATGTACTCGTTTGGATGACTTTTGAGAGCATCCTTCACACCAGTTATGTCCAGGACATGTTCTCAAACAAACTGAGGGCCGATGTCACCTTGTCCTAAAAGATGATGGCACCGTATGTAGACTATTGTGTCTGCACGAGCGTGCCATGAGATCTGGCTTTGTTTAGTGTCACAGTGGGATTTCCTGTCAATCTGCTCCTGCTCACATATAATGTCTTTTCATCTCCTCTGGGTATTAATATCTCCCGCCCTTTGTCCTTTCTTGCCTTTATTAGGCCACCATGGAGCAATCACTAGTAGTCACTAGATTTTGGTTAATATACTCAAATCAATTATACAGTCGCCACCACATAGAAACTGCAGGGTATGATCTCGGGGGTTGCTGCTATTAACACCTCTTTTGTCATGTGGACAGCTGAGAATCTAAAAATAGTCTGTAACTTTGTTCATGCCATTAGAATCACCTCTGGATGTCCATTCAACCTCTTCCTAGCAGGCACATGCTCGCAGTCTCTTTCATGTAAACTGAAAGCTTTTATCATAGATTTGGGGCTCAGTCATTTTATGAAATTAGCAGCCCGTGACATTAAACAACTCGGGGAAGCAAGAGATAAAGACAAGCCAGGCAGGGATCGGAAGTGCAAACAGTGTGTGGAGGCAGGCCCATCAGGGACAGAGGCCACTGGGAAATGTGCAGGGTTTCCTAGTGGAACTTAACCTCATAACCATAAGACGACACAGCAGCACCAGTGTGCCTTCATTAGCGACCTTTTTATAGCTTCTCAATCTATTACCCTCCGCCCTTTGTTGTCCTCCTTTGAATCTTTTCTGACTCATTACAATTCTGCTGTGCCAATTCATAAACGGGTGAACTTTAATATGCTGTCTTATAAAGATACAGCCACAAATGTAACAAATACAGCCTGTTAAGTTTACTATTTCAAACCATTTTCTCTGCACCATCTCTACTCCTTCCTGTTTGTGCGGGCTTTGTCAGCTCCACCCTCACTCTCCAGTCCCAGCACCTCTCTGCTCTTCAAGTGTTTGATTCAAACAGATTTCCTTCAGGGCAGGAGGGAGAGGAGCACAGAGGGAAGAAAATAAACAGATAGGGTCATTATTCATGTCTGCCATGATGCTATGGCAACAGTGTCCTCCTGCTCTGATTGGTCGTAGATAAGGTCGTCTTTTGAGCCATCACTTTTACTCTTGGGAGTCCAAATTGCCAGACCACGTCAAGGCCCTCGCTGTCAGTCCTCGCTGTCAGTCACCTTCTAACAACCTTTGTTAAAACCGACCCTTTTCTGTCAGCATGCTGTGATTTCCTCTTGTGTATTTAAATAAAAACAATACTCCACGTGAGGCTTTGGTCCATTTGTTGATTGCAGGGACTGTATGTTTTACCAGCAGATTCAGTTCATCACTCAGGTTTTGATCAAGGAAGGAGTTACAGTGAAGTTGTTAACTTCATACTCATAACTATGTTAAACTGCTGGTCTGAATAGTATAAATCTCACCCCTACACTGCATTTCGGTCCAATTCTGCACTCATTTTTGGAGCATTTTAACTATCCTATAATTGATTTTATCATATAACATCCTAACCTCTTTTGTGTGGGCTATGGCCAAAACAGGCTCAGTGTTCTAGCTGCAGCCTCCTACTCATCCTCCAAGTTGTGCTGTTTGGAGCTGGAGTCACTTAGGGTTAATATAACAAATGCAGACTGAAGTTCATGAAGTAAAGAATTTATGCTCTCCTGTAACATTACCTTCATCTTGTAAGCTCCCACTATAGATTATAATAACAAAGATGGAAATTAATCAGTAAACAGGTTGTAATACACTACTGCGCATGAGTCTTGAGCTACACCTCGTTTCTTTTATATTTAGAAAATGGGAAATAGTTGCAGTGATTTATTGAAATGTGCAAACCGGGAAAGGAATGGAAATGCAGTATATAAGGCAAAAATCTAAGTTTATTAAAGTCTAATGAGCTTGAAAATCAATATTTGCTATGACGACCTTTATTCTTCAGCAGCCTGAACTCTCCTGGGTAAACGTTCTTCTTTAAGCAGTCTTCAGGAATTGTTCTCCAGGCTCCTTGAAGGACATTCAAAGCTCTCCTTTGGCTGTCGACTCGCCTTTTGTTCCATTTTCCATCAAGATGTTCCCACACCGCATCAATAATGTTGAGGTTTGGGCTCTGGGGACATCGGTCCATGACTGATAGTGTTCCACTGTGTGCTTTTCTATACAGGTATGCTTTTACTGCACTGGCAGTGTGTTTGGGATCATCGTCATGCTCAAAAAACAAAACAAAAAGGAAGCTTTTCAGATGATATTGCATGGAGGATCAAAATCTGACCATCAATATAAAAAGATCCCCAACACCACTCGCTGAAATGCAGCCCCAAACCATGACAGAGCTCTGTGGTTTACAGATGGCTGTAAACGCTCACTGTCGTACCTCTCTCCTGCCTTTCTCTGAAAATATTGATGACAATTTGAACCATAAAAAGTGTAAAATTTGGATTCATCACTCCATTAAACCTATTGCCACAGATTTTCAGTCCAGTTCTTGTGTAACTGGCACACCTCAGCCTTTTTGCCCTATTTCTCTTCCTTAAGAATGGCTTCTTCTATTGAGACCATTTCTCATAAGGCTTCGGTGAACAGCAGATGGATCAGCTGAATGGCCAGATGCACCTCTCGCGTCCTGTGGCAGGTGTTTGACAGATTTTTTTTCCCTGTTTGTTAAGGACATGACTTTCAGACACTGTTTATCAGCTGTAGGTAGTTTGTTTTTTAGCCCTGCCACTAGTTTTGTCCTTCACTTGTCCAGTTTCCTTAAATATTTTAAGGACACACTGCACAACATGCTGAGATATGCCAAATTTTGAGCTATTAGCTCTTTGGGAATCATCTTATCGGTGCAAAAATACTTTTCATGCTTATGTCTGTACAGTTTTTGCCTTTGTCCTTTTCTTTTTTTGTGGGTTCAACTAAATAAATTAGAACAAGTCAGATTTCATGCGACAGGCTGCTAGTAACAAAGTGCCTAAAGAAACAATTAAAAATAGGTTCATTGCTAAGTTGTCTGTTATGTGTCGATACAACACTGGTTCTTCCCTTGACTTAGGTGCCTTTTTATGCTTGAATGATTCTCAGGTCAGTGTGAAGAAAGGCCTTCATAAAGCCTGAAGAAATATTGATCGAGACCACTTTAAAAATTACAAGAACGTCTGGCTCCTTTGAAGTAAAATATTTAAAAAATAAGGTCATGGAGACCCTGAAGCCCTGTGGATTTTCATACTTCCAATAAGATGATAGAATAAAACTTAAATGTAAATGTAGAAAGTCTGGGTTAGATTCCACCTTGGCCCAGGTGTGTGGAGCATGTTCTCCCCATGTCTGCGTGGGTTTCCTCCAGTTTCCTCCCACAGTCCAAAGACATGCACGTACTGGGCTTAGGTTAATTGATGACTCTAAATTGCCCATAGTTTTGAATGTGAGTGTGAATGCTTGCCTGTCTCTGTGTTGGCCCTGCAATGGGCTGGCGACCTGTACAGGATGAATTACATGAGGTCATGTAACAATTCAACAATACTTAAAGTGCTAACCTTAGCTACAGTTCTGGTGACAGCCCTATTTATAATTTGTAGTTTACTTTTTAGTACATGATCAGTACACGGTCAGGCATTTTTGTTTGATATCCAGGCTGCGATAAAGAAGATTAAGGCAACAGCAACTTTTCAATACATTTTTCAAATCAGTTTTCTTTTCAAATGTTGACATTCTGTGGTGACCTTTCCAATAAAAATATCAAACGGACGGACGAGCAGTAAACTCAGCCGGACGGTTTATTTACTCAGAACTCATTGAACAGTTGTCCTTAAGATAGCGACGTTCTTCGTGCAAAAGATAAATTCAAACATCTCTCTGACTTACCAGCAGATTAACTAACTGCCTAAGAGATAAACTCTTTGGTTTATCTAAATCATAATCAGTCTGTTTATGTTAGACTGACCCTGGGTCCTGTTTCAGTGTGCTTTGGTAGAGCATTTGGGGAACTACTGCGTCGTATGGCAGGTTGAGGACTAAAATTTTAAAGTGTCAAATCAAATAAAACCCTGTATGCAAAACTTCATGCATGTGATTTTTGTAAAGTGATCTTTAACTTGTGATATGATTTCACAGAGTTTATGTATTCTATAAAGTTAAAATGATTCTATTTTAAAAGCTGGGCCTGATGGTACAGTATATTAAAAGCTGGATTGCACTGCAACATATTCTCAAGTATTTCTCGTACAGTATTAGTCTAGTCATTTACTCAGATCAAACAAGCTCAAGAATAACATACTTCAAAGCAAATGCAATGATTTTTGTTTACACAATGAATACTGGTTGATGGGGGAGCTGTCACACAGTGCTCAAAGAGGTGTAGTCTGCCACCACGTACGTGCTTGTTAGCATGATTGGTGGAGAGTGGGTGTGTGTGTGTGTGTGTGTGTGTGTGTCAGGGTGCTGATTTCTGACAGACTTCCCAGTTCTGTGTACTGTGTAAAGTGAATCATCAGCATTATCAAGTGCAGCAGATTCTGAGGACATTCTGCTCCTATGTGGCTGTTGCAGGTTCATTTTTATTTCATGACGGTGTCGAGCGACAGTGGGCGAGAGGTTTCTCCCCAGTAATTCTAGAGGGGCCATAAGGGGAGAAAACAGTGTACGACTGCATGTGGATTATGTTTTACCCTTATTCAACTGTTACATAGGGAGCCTTTTCATCTAACATTCAATTAGTTGCTGATTGGGTGGATAGGAAGTAGATTCAGCACTCTGTGAAAATGGTAAGCTCATCTCAATTATCTGAGCATGAACATTTCAGTGCAGCGGTAAGTGCTCACGAGCGCTCTGTCCAAAGTGTCGTTTGCAAAATATCATCAAACATGATTTTAAAAAACAAAATAAAAAACATTATCTTCCAAAAATAGGCTTTTTTTTTAATCAAATATTTGCCAGAAAAAAAATCACTGGGTCCAATATGTGCTGCTGTGACACTTCTATTTCTGTTGATAGATGCTAAGCATAATTGTCCCCTCAAGTACACTCACTCATGTGGATCAGCCTGATAAGTGAGTTATGAATAAATAAGTGGTCCAAGTTTGTCTAATCCATTAGCTCACAGGCAGTCACACACTCGGGCATTTATTGAAGGTTTATTTCAACTGTAAGATTACGACGTAAAATTCACTTGCATTTGATTTAATTGAATGATCAGCAAAGTAAAGGTATGCTAAAGTGCACACTTGACAATGTGCTGAAGTTTAAGTTATTAAAGCAAAAGGATGCATTGGAAAAAAAAAGTCAATTTTTAATGTATTATATAATATTGTGCAAAGTACAGTAAATATAAAAATGTAAATAAAATCAAATGTGGCACGTTTTGCCTTTGAGACACCACCGCTTCTTCTAAATGCACTTATGCTGCTTGGTTGTTCCCGTGTTTAACTGTCTGAGTGTCTTCAACAGCAAAACATTTCATCTTACTGTAAGCTGTTATCTGAAACCTAAACTCTCTTATTGTATAATTTTGTCTTTCAGATACTGGCCATCATCTCCATCCTCTTCATTGTGCTTTCCACCATTGCCCTGTCTCTGAACACCCTACCGGAGCTGCAGGACACAGATGAGTTTGGCCAGTCCACAGACAACCCTCAGCTTGCTCACGTGGAGGCCGTCTGCATCGCCTGGTTTACTATGGAATACCTGCTCCGTTTCCTCTCCTCCCCGAATAAATGGAAGTTCTTTAAGGGTCCTCTAAATGTCATTGACTTGTTGGCCATCTTGCCATACTATGTCACCATTTTCCTGACAGAATCCAACAAGAGTGTATTACAGTTTCAAAACGTCCGGCGTGTGGTTCAGATTTTTAGGATCATGCGTATTCTGCGCATCCTGAAACTGGCTCGTCACTCTACAGGTCTCCAGTCTCTGGGCTTCACCCTTAGGAGGAGTTACAATGAGCTGGGCCTGCTCATTCTTTTCTTAGCCATGGGTATCATGATCTTCTCCAGTCTGGTATTTTTTGCTGAAAAAGATGAAGAGGATACAAAATTTAAAAGCATTCCAGCTTCATTCTGGTGGGCTACAATTACTATGACCACAGTAGGCTATGGAGATATCTACCCTAAAACTCTCTTGGGGAAGATTGTCGGTGGCTTATGCTGCATAGCCGGAGTGCTTGTGATTGCCCTACCTATTCCCATTATTGTAAATAATTTTTCTGAATTCTACAAGGAGCAGAAGAGGCAAGAAAAAGCCCTTAAAAGAAGGGAGGCCTTAGAAAGGGCAAAGAGAAATGGCAGTATTGTCTCAATGAACTTGAAAGAGGCGTTTGCTCGTAGCGCAGAGCTTATGGACGTGGTGGTGGAGAAGAGTGAGAGGCCTCACGACAACCATCTGTCGCCCAGTCGGTGGAAATGGACTCCCAAGAGGGCCGCATCCGAAACGAGCTCAAACCGTTCCTTTAATGCCCAGGAGTTAGGCTCTCCCAGCAAGGGCCGAGCCACCAGCCCTCAGAGGTTAAATGTTCAGAAGCTAGAAGAGATGTACAACCAGATGGCAAAGACACAGTCACAACCCAACCTCAATGCTAAAGACAGGGGCTCCAGAGTTGGTAAACAGAGGGATGAGATAGAGCTGGGAGCTATACATGATCATGGACAACCAGTGCTAGGAACTAGAGATGGAGTTGGAGACATGAAAAGCTTGTCCAGTATTGACAGCTACATTAGTTGTGCAACAGACTTTCAGGAGAATCCGCGCTTCTCCCATAGTCCAATGGACCTCGGTCTTCAGGAAAGCAACCGCTTCTCATACAGTCCAGCTACAGTATTGTCCCAGCACACCAGTGCAAAAACAGCCCATCAAACAACAGGGGAGCGTGAGCCCATGCTGACCCCCGTGTCGGTCACAAAGCCCACATGCTCAGACAGCACAAGGAAGTTCTTCTTCTCCGGAAACTCCTCAAAAAGCCTTATGCCCAAAGGAAGCTACCGCAGCGATGCGGAGTCCGGACTGTCCCCACTTTCAGACAGTTCAGTTGTGTCAGACCATTCTCTATTGAGCCCAGAAACCTCTGCGTACACTACTGCCAGCAGCAGGACCCCACCAAAGTCTCCAGAAGGCACTGCCCTGGCCCCAACCGTCTTCACCTTCCACGACTCCTCCATCAGCAAATACATTGATGCCGATACAGACGATGACGAGCACCTCCGCGACATCTCTGACACCAGTCCCTCTGAGCGTCTCCTGGCTGATGCGAGCCCAAAACGCAGCATTAACATAAATTACCAGAGGGGCACTAACCATTTAGAAGCAGCCCAGAAAATGCTGGGTCAGAATTGTCTGTTCCCCCTAGAAGGGATTCGTGGGATAGCTCATGAAAATCACATAGGATCAGAGATCGCACGTAGACCAAAGGCCGAGCGGGGACGTCAGCACACTTTGGATAAAAGCCTCTGAGGTGCAAGTGAAGCAAAAACTAACAGGAAGCTTGGGACAGAGTGTTTGTGAAAGACACCAGACAGGCTTGAACACTCCAAGCCAGAGACAAAGGAAGGAGAGACAGACGGTCTCACTAAACCATTTCACAAATTACCTGAGCATGCCGCTGGGCAGTAAGCCTCGGGTGAACATGTGTGGTGAATACTCGGGGAGGAAAAAAAAAATCTTAATTTGAGAATGTCACTGCCCCTCCTTCAGCTCATTCCTATAAGGAGATACTCCACACACACAAAACAAAAGAGCACTCCCAAGTAGCCAGTGGGTCTGTTCACAGATGCAGAGTCATCGGAGGAATTAAGCTGTTGTTATGAATGCGAAATCCAGCTAAATGATGGTTTTAGTTGCAGGGGGTTATCTATAAAAATACCTGCAGCCGCTTTCCAGTACTAAGTCCCTGTTGATTTTGTAGTCATGGAGATACAGGAGAGGACCTAGAAGCCTATAAGCTACTTACTTGTGCCCTCCATTCCCAAACCTGGCCTTAGTCATCTACATTCGTAGGGTTGGGCATGTCTGCCTGTGTGTGTGTGTGTGTGTGTGTGTGTGTGTGAGAGAGATAGTGAACAGTAATGAGTGGCCAAATGATAATTCATGTAAACACACTCTTGAGGTTGTCTAACCTGATTTATTTTTCTATAGATAAGATAAAGTTCCTTTTAGAAATAAGTACATTTCTGGTCTGCTGTGTCATAATCACATGTTAGCAGTTATCTCGTGTGAGGTTCAATGTCTCGGCACAGACGCTGCTCCGGCTCATCGCGCATTGCGACCACTCTTTTTTGAACAGTGTCTTGCTAGCTCACGTTAACATGTCCTGGTGAGAGTGAATGATGGAAGGATGGATCCTAGCATATCAGACTCCTTTTTAAATTATGCTACTTGTGTAACAGCGGTCATCTTTTGACATGGGCTAACAATAGAGAGAATTATGCCGATTGCTACATAAAGTGCACATTTATGAAAGCTTGCATGTTCCCAGCCACTCAACATATTATAACATGATGATTTGCTTGCCCATCATCTTAATATGAAAAAAAAAATACATATATAAAGAAATCCTCTAATATTTTTATGTTTAAAGCCTACTGACATGATGTTTAGAGCAGTTGTTCAGCATGCATTAACCTTCGTTTGACCAACATAAAAGGAGCCAAATTGTTCACAAGTGCATGGACGATATATGTATGACATCACAAAAGCAGGGGAGCTATCCAAACCCCCTGATTTGTTTCTTATATGATCAACAAACTATAACAGCATCATCCACATCCAGGACTAGCTTACCGTTATTCAGATGCAAATGCCAGAACTAATAAAACTCATGCATGAGTGCACACATACACACTGGTAAACTATACACACAGGTATTGAAGACAATCTTCAGGATACCATAGATACGTTTAGTTTCCATGGTGATAGCCATTGCCCTCAAATGCTGGCAACAGCTAAGCAGTGATTTATTAATTGGAGTGGTGAAGGTCTACTTGCATGTAACATATGCTCACACTCGCATTTAAAAATCGCACACAGGGAGACGTGAACCCATAAACTGACACGTACCAAACAGTAGCTGCATGTCTGCCACTCCTCACTGTGCATATTCATGAGTACTGTGTAAATGCAACATTAAAATGTAAGGGTTTTGCACTTTATTATTTATGTTCAAAATTTCCATAGCATCCCAGAAGTTATTTGAATTCAGTTTTAATATATTGGCTGTCATCCCCCTGGATTGGCAAACACAATGCATTCTCTGTTCATCTGTGTGTTTACACTGCTACACAGGACAGAGAGGACACAAGAATTACTGCACAATTATACAGAGTATAGATGTGAGAGACGCAAGTTTCACTTTACACCTCAGACTGAAAATGAAACATGGACTGAAGCATTTTGTTCCATCACTACTTTGGTGTTGTGAAGCTGGAGGTGAGCGAGGGTTGGATGTGACTAAGAAACCAAGGACTCTACACGAGACCAACATTAATATTAAAATTAGCATCAACAACTCTTCTCATTTTTTTCCCGGCTGCTCCCTTTAGGGGGCACCACAGCAGATTTTCTGTCTGCATCTCACCTCATCACCACATCCCTGAATCTCCTCCGTGGTATTCATCGTTTCCTCCTGCCTGGCAGCTCCATCTTCAACATCCTTTGTTCCTCCTCTGCACATATCCAAACCATCTCATCTCACTGTCTTTCTGATCTACTCATTTCTAATCGTGCCCATCCTGGTAATTTCCAGTGAGCATCTTCAACTCTTCCACCTCAAGCTCCACCTCCTGGCTTTTCTCAGTGCCGCCATCTCCGAATTACACATCATAGCAGGTCTCACTACCTACCTTCCCACAAATCACCCATTACACTCAGCTCCACCCTGCTTGCACTCTCTTCTTCACCTCTCTTTTGCATCGTCCATTGTCATACATAATGCACATCATGATATAGTTATATAACTTTAAACTATGGATTGAGAACATGAACTCACCAGAAAAGTGTTTACCAAGGTCATAAATCAACAGACCATCAGAGTAGCTCTTTGATAGACTTCTATACTTTTTTTGTTTGTTTGGATTTTTCTTTTTCTTTTTTTGCAACCAACTGATTCTTAGGACTATTAGATGTTTCAGCCACACATGCACAGGCTTTATCTGGAAGAGACGTCCATATTTTACAGACGTGGTTTCTGCCCATAAAAGTCATGTCAACATAAGCTGAGTTACGGTATAAAGTGTCTTTCCACCAACTCTTGAAATCGAATTTAAATTTCAAAAGTACAAGGTTTTTGTAAAGTCTGTAACAATCTTTTGAGTAGGTAGAGTATGCCTTCACATCGTTCACAAATGTTAACAAGATGAGCAAAGAACCTCAGTGCCAACAAAATATACTGTCAAAACAAAAAAGCAAAAAACCATACACTTCCGGACACACAACTACCAAGTA
>VOQJ01013938.1:35963-47503 GCA_015052665.1 Apistogramma diplotaenia | reverse complement strand
GGGGTGAGAAGGGGAATACTGTGTGTGTGAGGGGGAGGGGGGGGTGTGTGTGTGTGTGTGTGTGTGTGTGTGTGTGTGTGTGTGTGTGTGTGTGTGTGTGTGTGAGTGAGACTGCTGTAAAGCTGAAGCATTATAGCAGTGTGGCTGTTGCTTAATGGAAAAGAATGAACTCTGTTTCCAATATGAATGTGCAGGCTGGGGGAATCCTGCTTTTGTTTTCTTTATATTCCATCTGCAGCTCTGACTGCAGCACGCAGCAGTAATACAGATTGCAATACAAAGAAAATATTAGAATCGTATGAGAAAATAGGATTATTTTTAGTCAATATTTTGAGCTTTATTTATAGCTAGGAAAAGAGATATGGAAAGAGCATTCTATGAATTTTGTTTAGTATAATTAGGCAGATTATTGAACGAAGAATAGTCTCATCTCCTTGATTCACTATGTATGACACTTTTTCCCAGTGTGTGCAGCTGCTATTTTGATTTCATGTTTTTCATCGTTTGAAATACCTGCTAATATTAGAAGCTATGTTGACAAATAATAATAATAAAAAATCCTAAACAGAGGGCGTTTTAAAATCTAATCATAATCACCCACAAAGAGCTGTTTCAGAGTGAATTAAATACATTTTTGTTATAAGAAAATATCCTCTTGCGTAACAGTTGACTGTGGGCATTGAACATGGTCCAGATGGTCTCTGGTAATGTTCCTTTGGTTATAGTCATGCATAATTGTACACTGTCCAGTAAACATCTATAATTCTTCACATTTTTCGGAGGTTGAAGTGACACAGGTTCAACTCTAAAAGGAATATATGATATATTCAGTCCAAGAGATGATTTTATTTTCTTTTTATAGGCAGCTCCCACTTATTTTACGTTATTATACTTTAATGTCCATGTTGATTTTATTACTTAAGTCAAGAAGAAATCAATATCAATCAGATACATACTGTATTTGAGGGTGAATTTTTTTAATTTGAGGTTTTATTTTTCAACATAAATATAAAGGGCATTCAGCTCACACAACCCCTCTTTAAGCACCACGTGAGCTTCTGTCCCATCATCTATCGTAGTCAGGGACCATTCTTCACTGAAATATCTCTCAACAGTAATGACAATCAATAGATCATGAATAGGCAGCAAGCACTATAGTAGAGACCTGAGATTTATTGTGGAGAAATATCACACAATTGCACACACGAGCGTTGAAATCCTGACACTAGCATTGTTACTATTAAGCTTTTAGAAAGGCTACAGCAAAGAAACATCAAATACGATACTGTGATACAATACCACCACTAATAATCATAATAATGAGAAAATGTCATTTGCTTTTCATCATCATCCTTGTTTCATTTTATTTGAACACTTTAATTCAAAAAATGTTTTTTCTCACGAGCCATTCAAACGTAATGAAATCTAAGAGTTTTACAGTCCTTTTCATTTCACTGAGGTTCCCTGTGGAGAAATCCGATGTGAATCAAAGGACTAAACCACGATTCTTTATGAACACAACACAAACTAGTGACTTATTTGACCTTTTCTTCATTGATACTAATTAAAATTAAGAGCACAAATTATCCAAGAGTTCTATAAGTACAATCCCCAGCTGTCCCCTGTGACTCCCCGGCTGTACAGTAAACGCATTTTAGTTGAAACCTAAAATAGAATCTGATTGTTGTGCTTGCTGCTAAATTTATCATAAGGAAGTTCAAATTTTTTTCCCTTAAAACCCTTAAAAAAGGACATTTTCAAGGACACGTGGTGAGCGCTACTGCGTCAGCAAGTAGACCTGTTCCACACTCTCTGAATCCAAACACTGTATTACAGGGTTGGGGTCGATTCAAGGTGGTGCACAAGACACATCACACATGGCACAATAACAATAAGCAGTATTAGAGCAGGAGATATGTGCAAATTCAAAACATAAACCGTTTTTTTCCCTATATGATTTTAGCTCTCAGTGGAATTGACCCCAACCTTGCCTAAGCCATCGGTCTTTGTAAAGTATACTGTCTCCAGGGAATCGAAAAAAAGATATTTGAATGACCTTAGCCAGCTCTTATACAATGTTGTTTGTAGGTCCCGAGGCTGTCTGTTTTGTAAAACAAAAAAAAAAAGAAAAAGAAAAAGGAAAAAAAAGAAGAACATTTTTACCTGTTGACTTTCTATGCTGTTGTTTCTGTATAAATGTTCTGTTGTTCAGTGCATGTCGTAACTCTGGCGTTGTAACTGGTTGTGATTCACACAGAGCCAGTACTTTTCATGTTAAAAGAAAGTGTCTCAATGTCCCAAGATATTTTTATTTCTTAATAAAGAAGCAATGTTTCCCTTGAATGACTCAAAATGAAATAAATCAGATCACTTTACATTTTGATTAAGAATTGTGGGCTTTCATTTTTATTTTTAGCACCAAAATAGCTCAACTAATGGAAGAATGTAATATACAGGAACTTTCCTTGGCACATATTTATCATTTATAAATAGAAATGCAAATCGGGTTGTGACTTAAAAGGTACTATTGTGCATTGATCAGCATTTCTTTTTTAAATCTAAACAGTGTTTTTATTCTGGCTGAGTGAATGTAATTCTTTCTATACGTTTCTAAGTAATCATGCACACGATGAAGGCCGTCAGTAAGGAGGAGGAGACTAGACGAAGAGGAAACTGGACTGCTGAGCGGGAGCAAGCTTCCAGCCTCCCCACACGTCTCAACACCCCCTGCATCTAGGGTTTCCCACTGCCTGCCACTGGAGAGTCTTCATGGGGGGTGGGGGAGGGGGGGTTGCAGAGGAAATAGTGGTCACAAGACTTAAATTGAAATTATGAGCAATGTTGCCATCTAGTGGTAGTTGTCACTATCATCTATTGTTGCCAAAATGATGGCGCTCAGATCAGTGATCTGGGAGGACAAACAACACAACAAACCTGGGAAATGTGAACTCAGCTGTTCCCTCACAGCTGATATAGCTTCACCTGAGCTGCCTCAATGCAGAGGCTAGAGGTGCACAGGTAGTGAGTCAGACACTGAGTGATGCATAACCATGCAGATGCTACAGCATGAAAACATGCAGAGACACATTCCCTTCTCATATACAAACACAAACAACATCTTTACAAAAAGTAAAGGTGAAGTCTTTAATTAATCAAGCATATTCATTTTTTATTATGCAGTTACATAACATACAAATATTTTTATGGTCTTGTATCTTTTTGAGTCAGTATTTTATGTTATTAGGGCCAATTCTAAACATGGTATAAAAACAATTATAGGATTCACAAAGGTTATTAAACATCTATACATGTGATTTTTGTTAATGTTTAATAAATTATTAATATATTTTTAAAAAGATTATCTACACTTTGTAAGGTGTAAGGCTGAGGACCTACTTTAATAACCCCGTTCACTGTAAAAGAAAAAAGATAATTATAATAATTCTATTAAGAAAAAAGGCAACGTGACTGAATAGCGTTTTGAGTTTTCTCATTTTTCAGACTGTTGCTGACTTTTTACTTTACAAGAGATCTGCAAATGTTCTTGTTCACCTCACAATGTTCCTCACAATCTGGTGTGTGTCAGTGTCATCAATTTCTACCTTCAGAAACCTCAGGAATTATCGTTGAGTGGGGAAGAAACACCTTTGCCTTTACAGATTTTAGCTGCTGCTTTATTCATTTATCTGCATATTTGCTTTTACAACAGATCCATTTATCCAGGTATGGGACCATTGATCACTAGCTTGTGATCAACTCATTCAAAGTTGGCTGTGTCTTTTCGGTTTCGGTTTATTCGCTATTCCTTAGATACAGTTTAATAACACAAATATGATTGAAAGGTTACGATAGTGTAAGACTGACACATTTGCATAACACAGAGAAGGTCTCCAGTTTGTAACTAGGAAGAAACACAAACCCATTTTTCATGCAAAATGCTTAAATTGCCTTCACATTCTCCCCAGTTTATTACCTGTGTTTCTGTCCAGCAGCGACAGCAGGCGGCTGGCATTCGACACACACACGGTGCCCCTCCCTCTGGTGCTGCATCCACCTGGTATGTGGGCCCTCACACTGCTGGCAGCCTCCTGTTAGAAAGGTCAGCTGGCACTGGACGCAATGCCTATTTTGTACAAACACACACAGACAGGCACAGGTCTACACATGTGCACGCAGTTAACAAAAAAATAATAAAAATACAGCGACAAAGCAAAAGAGTGTTAACCTATCACACTGCTGCTGTTAGGGACACGTCTTCTCTTCCTAGCGTTGCCATAGCCACCCAAGGTAATGAGACTACAGAGGAAGCAAATGTGATTAAAACGTTAATAGAACCACATGTTCCAATATACTTTGCCAGTCATGTCGTGCTGGGAAATATTACATGAGTGCAGGTGCTCTGGTGTGTCATTTTCAACCAAGAATATAAAAATATGAAACATAAATAAATAAGGTAAGTCTTCACACTTAAGGACAATAATCGCAATCATTCAAGCTGACAACAAACAATCTGTTGCCTTTAGAAGCTTCATCACACCTTTAGTAAAGTGATGTTTTGGCTGGTTTGGCCTGCCTTGTGCTGTAGACTAGAAAACACAGCTATGATACAACTCCTACACAAACAAGAGCTCAGGATCAACCATCTTCGTCGCCCTTTTCTTTGCAATAAGACGATGTAAGCAACCAAAAATGTTTCTCTTATGGCTGCTTCAATGTCGTGTAGCATTTACAGCGACTATCGTCTTAAATCAAATGATCACTGTCTGCAGTTTTCTATTCACCAGACGTTTATTGATGTATATGAAATGACAATACATAAGAAATACATAGATCTTAATCTGACTTTGATGTGTTGGTGATTATCTTCTGTGACAATATTAAAAATGTTAATAATACAGCTGAATTAAGACTTTAGAGGGGGGGTTTTTTGGGGGGGGGGGGGGCGGCAGTGAAACAGTCAAAAGCTGTTTATTTCATGTTTACATAAATATTCATATTAAATATCAATTTGGATATTAACCTGAATGTTTGCCAGAAGCATGCCATCAAAGTTGCCATCTCTTGCCTGGGCTCTACCGCCTCCTTATCCCTCTTTCTTCTGGGGTGTGCGAGTCCCGCTGGTCCTCTGGGACCACCTGGAGATGAGCCCCTCAATCGAGCTCCAGGTGAGCTAAATGCAGCACACCTTTTCACCATTTCCTCATTAAGCTTTCTGTGTATTTAAGGACCTGCTCAGTGACTCCTTCTTGAGTCATCTCCCAGTTTTCCACCAGTGTCTTTGAGTTTCCTTGACTGGAGTGGATTTGGGATTTTTGGATAAAGAGAGAAGGTCACACTATCACCTGGCTGCCCACTCTTCACCACTCCCAGCCGTCTGCTCCCCCTTTGTTCTTTAACAAGTCGGTTGGAAATAAGATGTTGTCCAGTTATCTCCGCTCATTACTCTGAACGTTACGTCTGCGAACCTTAAACTTGTCAACTGTCTCTAAGTCTCTGAGTCCAGTAATCTCTGAATTCATGACACAGCTACTCATATTCTTTTGCCAGTTATGAGATTATTAGATATGAGTCAAAAGGAGGCCTCAGGTGGACATCTTTAAAATTAATTATATATAATGGCTCCTTGTTTCTCATGAAGTCATAAAAATGTATGCACACCCACCCACATGAAATGGATGTGCTGAAGGATTAAGGTGGCTTTTGTTGTTGTTTTCACCGAGTTCTTACAGTGTGCTTGCTAAGACCAGCACTCTGCATAGCCAGCATGCTCCTTCAAATTGGGACAGTTTGCATAAACTGAGTGGCTCCTACTGGATTGTCCAGCTCCTGCTGCAGACTGTGAATCCTGCAGAGCTCAGCACAGTCTGACCACTATGTCCACTCACTCACCACACAGGACACTACTGAGGTGAAGTGAAAATCACAAACAGCAGCTGAGGCGAATCCAACCCAGTGCCTTTGCAGAATGTATGTATCTGCAAGTCAAGCTGTATGAATTTCATAAAATCCAACCATTTTAAATGAAACAGCACCGGATTATAAAACTGGTCATTAGATACACAGTACTGTGCATTGCACATCATAATGTACTGGGGTCAGACAGGTTTTATTGGATTCAACTTCATTGCCTTCTTTTACAGCTTGTAAAATCTCTCGTATTAATATCAGACAACATTTATAGGCCCTAAAGTTCAGATATTAGTGTCAGAAATAGTGACAAAATCAAAGTCCTCTCTCAAAAGAAACCTACCTGACGACTCAATTCACTTTTATTTATATGGCGCCAAATCACAACAGCAGCTTCAAGGTGCATCCAGACTCATAGTTCTGGCAGCAGTCCACAGTGGACGTGCAGGCTCGGTCGCAGTAGCAGGTGCCATATGATCTGTCAGATCTCCGTCCTGTACTGATTCATGACGGACCCCGGCCAGTGCCGCACAGAAATGCATCAGGACAGCACATCTGGCATCAAGCGAAGAGGAATAAATAGACTTGAGCAAACGTCAGTGAGACAGTGGTTCACGGGGACTGACATCACAGCTCCATCACAACTAGGGGACAGCGGGCCTGTTGTCCTGTCAGACTCTTTATCACAAATTAATCTCATTACATCAGCTAAGAAAGCAAATTAAATACAAGTTGTGACTTATGTCTTACTCGAATTTAAGTTTATTTTAAAAAGTTTTGCTTTTATATTGAAGTTGTTGCTTCGTGGAGTTCACTGAAGTCGCTCTTATCCAAGCATTTCCTTCAGCATTGTAGTGACACGGTTACAATAATGTATGCAGATAAGAAACGACTGTTTGGTGCAAAACTGGATGATTAATTTCCCTCCTTTCCCTGGCTCTCTACAGATGTGTTCAAAAAACAATCCCCCTCTCTGACCCATGAGTACCTCAGCGTGTGAGCTGGACTATCATGGTTATTACAATAAAAACAAATATACATAAAAAGGAACAAATATAGTGACTTGACTCAACTGGTCAATAAGGACAAATCCACGAAACAGGTTTCGCTTGTTATATTAATTCATCCTTTCCATGCCAACCATTTATTTTATGATATTATTCTACATTTAATAACAGGTAACATTTTTCAGTTTGTGCTAAAATACATATTCAAAAAGCTGACATATGACTAAGGTAGTCTCAGTCAAAAAAAAGTCTGTCAAAACTGGAATGTAATTAACAAAGTACACAAAAACTGAGACAGCCCAGTGTTGAATGGGCTCCTACTGTAAGAGTGCTAAATACTAATAAAATGTCTTATCCAGGCATGTCCACCAGGGGAAGCAAATAATGAGACACAGCTGAGTGTTGGCCTGCAGTCAGGTGTCGCTCACTGCTAAACCAGCACAAGCGACATGTTGCATGGTTGTTAGATATGAAGCAATAACAGCTTCAAATGTAGCTTTTCAGTTTGTTAATTAAATAATTCATCACAACAAACCTCACGATTTAGGTATTACATATTTCATATCTCAAATAGTCTCATATAAGTTAACTAAGTGTTCTTTTTAAATAATATACAATTATATCATCATTACTTACAAACATAATTTGTAAGAGATGAAATGAGTTAAAACGTACAACATTTACTGCTACTGGGTGATGAAACTGGCTCGTGTCCCAGTGCTGGAAGTAAACAAGGCTTGCACTGTTCACCTAGAAAACAGGAAAGTGAAACACTGCAAGCAGGCTTTGCAAGAGTGCAGAGATTTATAGTTCATAGACATAATCTCCTTATGTTCTCATTTAATGATTCTTGCTGTTCAATTGAGCAGCTGTGGAGCTGGGACCAAATCTTATCAGTGAATCATAACCCTTCAGTGAAGCAAATTAAACTCCATCGTGCTAGGTAACTGTAACTAACCTTCAGCGCCACTTCTGTCCTTTTGTCTGAGATCTGTGGGAGTTTTAGAATATGTTCAGTAAGCTCTTTCCTATTTTGCTAAATCTGTATTATTTCAAAAATGCAAAACTGCTCAGCACTAATCTTTCTGGTTGGCTTGACTCGAGTACAGCTGGAATTGGAGTTCATTAACGGAGGTTCTTGTTTCCCATCACAAATAGATATTAGGATGCAGTTTAATCACGGATCACTTTACCTGCAAGCTATATTTGTGCAGCTCTGAATCAATGTTAACTAATGATGAATAATCACCTGTCCCCATCATCCATCTAAATAATTTCTCCTCACCATAAATTAAAGCACTGCATCACCAGCTCCCATTTTTGTCCACTGTTACTGTATGCATGCATAAAAGAACAAGGTTACATACACATGCTTGCATTTAACTATTTATGCGTAAGAATGAAATACAGCTAGTGTAAATGAATATTTTGTGGTATTTCTATTCGTGCAGTATGTCTGCCACATGTTTTTCCTCCTTTAATGTGAAAATTCATACATTCACAGCTTAGAACTGAAGTGGTTATATTAGGAGCTCAAGTTATTTCCTCTAATCCGGGAGAACGGTATTTAAATAAAGCACAGATGGAGACTGGGGGTGGGGGTGGGGGTGGGGACACAGGAGCAAAGTCTTTTCGCCTGTTGGCTAAAAAGAACCAAAAGCGAACATCAGGAATAAAAAAGGGGGCAAACTGATCTTTCTAATGGACCTCCAGATGATGCTGCTGGATGTGATTTATTTTATTCTGAGAAAATCTTTGCGGGCCATCCTGCATCCACGCACCAAGCGAGCTGGTGCTCATAACCGGATCGGGCAGCGGCCTGGGTCGTCTCTTTGCTCAGGACTTCACCAGAAGTGGCAGAAGTGCTGCTGTGGGACATTAACAGCGGTTCCAATGAGGAGACAGCCAAGCTGGTGTGTAAAATGGGGGGGGGACACATATACAGTGGATGTAACTAAGCAGGAAGATGTGTACCGCAGTGCAGAGCTTGTAAGAATGGACAACTGTCATTCCCTCTTCTGGGTAAGGCCTTCACAATCAATATCAAATGTACATAAAACATTTCACCACTCACCTCTGAAGTGATGAAGCTCCTCAGGTGGGTGGTTAAACATTCTCGAGCTGAGGCACAAAGACCAGATTTACTTCATTTCCTGTTAGCTGGAGGCTGTACTGTAGAGGTCAGTGTCTCGCACTGATAAGCACCGGTGCTCATTATAGCTGTTTCTCCGGAGGAGAGAAGCAAATGCTGACGTTTAATCACTTGTGAAAATGCTGGAACAAAAGCTAGAAGAGTTTAGCAGCACATGACACACAAGACACATTACACAATCAATCACGACACATCTTTTGCCAGGAAATACTAGTGGCACGATTTTGGTGACTAAAATTCAGGGAGCTGGAAATCATGCGTTTGAATTTCATATTGGAAAAGTTATCATGCAAAGGCTGAGGGTCACATGAAATGTAAAGTTGCTTTGCGTCAGGGGCGTTATCCCATTCACACTATGGACTAACAACATTTTTGTGCAACATAATCATCTTACACATTGAAGAGTCTATAAGTCATTTAAGAACACTGCACAGTTTGTTGCCTCATTGCCTTTTACTGTCATGACAATGCATGTTTGTGTGGTTGACTCCTCAGACAGTCAAGGCTTTCCTCCCTCAAATGAAGGCCCAGAGTCACGGACACATCGTGACGACTGCCAGTGTCCTCGGCCTCTTCGGCACAGCTTGTGTGGAGTTGATCCAAGGCAGGAGAAACAACACTACAATAAGTCTATATGAGGATTTAACTAATAAGAATATGGCAGCTTTATTAGCAATGTTTTACATTGTTCTCTGCTTAAGTCCCAAAATCAAGTTCACAATCACATGCAAATGCATATTAGAGCACTGGCAGTCCAAGCAGGACTGGCAAATTATGAATAATGAATACTAAGTATCTTTTAAAACAACGTGAATAAGCTCTGATGAAGAGATTTTTTTTTGTGGTAGGATTATTGTGCCAGCAAGTGCGCTGCAGTGGGCTTCCATGAGTCTCTGGCCCACGAGCTGCTTGCTGGGGAGGTTGAGGGAGTGAAGACTACCCTTGTGTGTCCTTACATCGTGAACACAGGCATGATTGAAGGCTGCAAGATAAGGTATGCCAAATATAATAATCATATACAGCTAAGATCCAAAAATGTGTGGCGAATCTTTGGCTCTCATTATAGCCACAGCAGATTTGGAATGAAACAATGAAGATGTGATAAGAGTGCAGACTCAACTTTAATTCAAGAGTAACATAAAAAAAACACTGCATTAACTTTTGAGGAAATACATCCATTTTTATACAGACTTCCTTATTATCAGTTAAGTGGGCAAGTTTTGCTAAAGACCTGTTTTGTGGCCAGGAATGTGTCACTTTTTATTTCTTCATGTAAACGGGTGAAAGGTTGATTCTCAGAGAGGCATTTCGAATTTGGAAGCTATTGCTGTGAGCCCACGTCATGAGAAAAATACTCCCACATTGATGTATATATTTTATGGCAAGGAATCATATATCCCATGTATGAGTTTAATGCCAGATGTCTCATGTTACTTGATATTTTAAATATTCTTTGGCTTTTTTATTGCTAAACATACTGTCTTTGTTCTGTTTTAAGGTTGTTGCCATGGGAATCCAATGTGACTGCATCTTGGGTTCTGACAAGCGCATGTACCCCTTTATGGAAACAGCTCTGTTGCAGTTGCCTAATCAAACCTGTGAAAACAAAGAGATAACTTTAGGAGTAAAAATGTTAACAATATCCATAATGGTATTTCAAAGGGTCCAGAATACATTGGGCAGGACAAAAAAAGTAAGTCTTGTGTGGACAGTAGGTCTAACTGTCCAGTCACGGCCATGACTGAGTCAAGTGGAACGGACTGAGCATTTTCAGACTGATCAAGTCTGTACTTGATGACAACTCAGCCAAGCAGTCATCAGCTCCCAAAAAGATTTCAATAATGTTCAGAAAGAGTGTAAAGTCCCATAAACCTGTGAAGTGATCGTATTGACTGATCCAAATGGCAAAGTGTCTTTAAAGCTGTTATTCTGTGATATTGCATACATGACCTATATGACCTCCAATCTCATTGTACATCTGTATAGTGACAATAAAGGCATCCTATCCTATTCTATTCTAAAACAACACCCATAAATACGGTTAGAACACAGCGAGTGGTGAGTCTGCTGCATTGTTTTCTTGATAAGGTCATAAACATGCAAGTGAGCTCTTTTTACTCTGTTTATACCCTATTGTGCATTTATTCATTATTTATTATTAATCTCTCTCTCTTCCACAGCATGTCTTTTGTCCTGTCTCTCTCCCCTCACTCCCAACCGGTCACAGCACATGGCTGCCCCTCCCTGAGCCTGGTTCTGCTGGAGGCTTCTTCCTGTTTAAAGGGAGCTTTTCCTTTCCACTGTCGCCAAGTGCTGGCTCATAGGCAGGGGGTCGTTTTGACTGTTGGGCTTTCTCTGTAATTATTGTAGGGTCTTTACCTTACAATAAAAAGCACCTTGAGGCGACTGTTTGTTGTGATTTGGCGCTGTATAAATAAAATTAAAGGATGTCCCGCTTTGGCCAACACATAACA
>VOQJ01013938.1:0-33518 GCA_015052665.1 Apistogramma diplotaenia | reverse complement strand
GGGCCCAAAATAAAACACTTCCTTCCCCCCCCCCCCCATTGAGCAAACCCCCCCCTTGTTGACTAGGATGCAGCTACTTTTTTTTTTTTCCTCTACAAAGCAACAGAAAAATAATGTGTACAATTAAACAACATCAAGGAGAAGGAACTATTTTTCCTATCAATCTTGTTTAACTGTGAACATTTTGTAACAATGAATATGAACAGTGACGCTTCAGAGTCTGCAGAGTCCAAAGGTTCCCGTAGCCTTCTACATCTGACTAAGAACACAGTGTCTGAGTTTTCTCTAGTGCTTTTACAGACAACCAAACGTTACAATCTAAACAGTGCCATCCAGGGTCTGTGCCAATGTGCTTGAGTTAGCCTGTTTGATGTGCAAGTCCCCTTCGAGTTCTTGTTTGCCACACCTGTGGAAAAGAACCACCTATTAGGTTAGTTAAGCTTTCAAACAAGCCACTGAGTCTTACTGCATGCACAAGTGTTTTATGAATTGGAATATATTCACTTTATTTCACAATATGACACAACATAACCTGTTTACGCATCAGTCAAAGGGGAGACTTTGAAGTTACGACTCCCATCTGCAAGCAGCTGCAGTGACCACTGTTCGTAAGGCGACTGCACAGGCTGCATGTGAGAGTGAAGTAACTCAACTTCATCAGAGAATCTGATTTTATGTTATTAATCCCATATGTAGACATCTGGGACGCTCAACACTGTTTAACAGACGCTGATGCAAGTGACATGACTGCGTGCAATTCATCAGATTTTGGTCAGCTGCATTTGTCTGCAGGCGAGAGGGGTGTTTTTCTGGTCATATATATCCTCGGAATACCAGTGAATCCGAGGTTTCCTGTAAAAACAACCACTCGATGAGGCAGTGTTTCTCACAGCTTACCCAGAAACTGGTCCGTTCCCTGTCCTTTCGTTTGACTGCTGGTCGAACTCCGAGAGCAGCTTCAATATATTGAGTGCAGCCTGAAGAAGAGGTAGAGAACAGCATTCATTATCTGCACTGTAACGTGAACAGCGAGAGGCCAACTGTCTTGGAAGAAGCAACAAAAAGGAGTGGGTGTGCACGAAGCAGCCTATGCAGCTCCCATTTCGGAAACAGCTGGCCTGAAGCCTTTGTGTGTCATCACGGCATTAACGCCGACTGTGTTACTTTTGGTCACACTTGCATTGCTCCACACAAGATTTATTATAAGTCCACCCCATGGAGGATTGTTGAAATAAAGTTAGGAAATATTACGTGTGTTTGTCCACACCGGCACAGGCTTGCACAAGGCGAAAGCAAACAGCGTTACCTTTGAAGGCTTCCTTCTTCCACCCTCAGGAAATAAATATTTAACCTGCTGACAGCCATGTTTTTTTAGTGCTGGTTACTATAAATACACTCCCACCCCAACACTGAAAATTTGTTTCACCTCATAACTAATAAACACCCACAGAAGCGGTAATGTCTCATACACTCACCATGTCGTGACAGGATTCTACGTCTTTCCCAATCCCGTGACTGATGAGCGGCGGCTGGGAGGAGCAGTTAATCAGTGACACAAACTCATTCTTATTGTTTTTGGGAAAATCCTTGTATTCCACCTGCAAGCAGATATATGTTTTTAATGAATTAATATCCCAAATAGCCAAGTTCATGAAAGGCAAGCCCACTGCTTACCTGCAGGCCCTGCACAGATGCCAGAAAACCGAGCTGCTCCGAGGGCCTGGTCAGGGGCCCGTGGGGCAGCTGGTTCATGTTATTTTTATTCTTCAGGATAGTCTCTGCGGTCAGCGACGTCCCGGCGTAAAGCAGCTCGTTGGCGATCATGGCAGTGATTGTGGCCTTGCCCGGGTTGGGTATAACTCGACTGTAGTCCTTGTTGTGGGATCCTTGGCAGGCCCCGACTGCTTGTGCCACCTCCGGCACCATGGGCAGGATCCCCGCAGGTAGCTGCTGGTGGCTCAGGTACGGCAGGCGGAAGTCCTCCTCCTTGGAACCTTTTGAGAGAGAAAAAAAAAGGCATCCTTTCTTTCATTCGTCACTACGCCCGCTACAAAACATCTGGATCTAGCAGAGAACGTTCCCACTCAGGCTTACCCAGCGCCCCCTCTTCTACAGAACCAGGTTCATAGAAGGTCACTTTGCGTCCATCACCAGGCTTTTTCACCGGAGTCTAAATACATAACAGAAAGAAGCACAAAAATATTCAATATAGATAAATATTATGCTGTCTGACATATTTAGGATCCTTTCTTGACCAAAGTCTAAGCAATACCTTTTCATCAGTTTTGAGTGCCGGTTTTGGGGGCTGAGGCTGAGGCACTTTATAGCCCAAGAGCTCCAGCATTTTCTCTGCTGCGTTTCTCTTGGCCACCTTCTTACTGGGCCCCATTCCCTCCGCGGACTGCCCACACACAGTAACCTGGAGCGGAGTAAAGCAGTTGGAAGAGGTGAATGAAACAGCAAATTAACGAGCAGAGACGGAGGAAAGCGGAGACAGATGTTACATAAGCGCTGCTGCCGGCGTGCCTCGGCTGCGGCTGACTCACCTGCATGACGAACTCCCTGCGCCGTGGCAGACCTCTCTCCGTCACCATGCTGTACTCCGGCTCCTTCTCCTTCTTGGCCTGCTGGATCTGAGCCAAGCGGCTGATGGGATTCATTCCCTGGCCATATTCCGGGCTGGTCTGCAGCTGTCGGTACGGCACGTTAATGATTACTTACAGAAGCCATTAGGTGTGTGCTAACTATCCGAACTGGATTTTAAATGTTGCACTACCTTGATGATAGATTTGGTTTTCTTTTTGATGCGTGGTTGTGTCTTTTCTACACTGGGTATATGGGGCAGCCTCTTCAACTCTCCCAGCACTGCTGCTGCTGCCAGCTTCTTAGCAATCTTTTTACTTTTCCCCTCGCCCTCTCCTGTGAACTCGCCAACTGTAACACGCACTACAAAGGTCTTCATGTGAGGAGGGCCCTCTTCTTTTAAAACCTGGGAAGCAACAGTGAAAACACCTGATGTAGAAGAACATTTAATCTATTAAATTAAACGGAATAAAATATTGCTCTGTTGTACATATTGGTGAATATTATTAAAATCTTCCTATAAAAAAAAAATCTTGAATGATATAAAAAAAAAATCCATTTAAACCTCAAAATTGACAGGTAAGTTGCGCTTAAGTGCAATTTCAAACACTTGACTGATTTCTGACTTGTTCAGGTTCTCCTCCTCGGGCTCTCCGTTCATCTGTCAAAAGAAAAAGACATTTAAAAAAAAAACAACAAAACAGAAGCATTAACTCTTAAAAACTGCACAAAAACCACAGATGCCAAGTGTGGGCTTCTTTCCTCACCACTGGCAACTGTTGCAGTATTGGCTCCTTCTGCAATACTTTCAAGGCTCTGGCAGCAGCATCATGTTTGGCTAGCTGCCGCGTGCGTCCCTTCCCAAAAAACTGCTGGCCTCCGATGGAAAGCTCCACATGATACAACATTGGTCCCACAGGAGGAAACGGGTAGTAGTACCTGGAAATTAATTAAAGTTAAATACAGCCCATTTCCCCCCCTAAACAGTAAGATTTCTGCCCAGATTTGGAAGTACTGTATGCTCACTGTTGCATAGAGCGCTGGTAAGGCCCTGGAGCCCGCATGTTGTAGTTGAAGTTTGGTGGTCTCATCCCAGGGTATGGGTCGATGGGTTTATAGAGGGGCTTTTTACCAAGTTTCAAACATAGTGCATTCAGCTCTGTAATATGAGTCATCCCATCTGCTTTAAGATAAACACAAACACAAAATTATTCAGTGTTTCTTTTCTACGAGGTGTTAAGAATTAGGAGAGAGACTGCAACGGAGCCGCTGGGAAAAGCCCACCTTGGTGCTTTCCTGTGTTGCGAGGCATCCTCACAGTGGGTTTGGGAAGCGTAGTCTCGTGGAGGGCAGACGCAGCAGCGGAATGCTGGGCTTTCTTGATACTGGTCCCCTCTGCCTCCCAGTGCTGATCTCCCAGCGTGAGTCTCACTGAGAAAATCTGAAATCAATTCTCCGTCATTAGCATCGAGCTAACAGCAGAATGGGACGACGGTGCTGGAAAAAAAATGAGGCGAGCAACTCTTACCTTTGAGTGAGCCGGCCCTTGCTCACAAAGAAGCTTATACTCAGGTTGAATCTTGTTGAAACGGGCTAACTCATTCACCAAACACATAGGGGTCTTCTCTTTAGGGTTTGCCATGTTAGATACTGTTTCGGGGGGGAAAAAAAATTCCAAAATTCTCATCACAGCTGCCTAGATGTACCGTCATAAAATCTCACATATAATGCTAAAAAACAAAAAAATCATGCTAGACATCCATGCTGATATGGACTAAGCAGCGTGTTAGGAACAAAAGGATACAATTATCAACCTACAGAGAGATAAATTCAAAGACACCCCAAAAATCAAAGTGAAAAAACGATACAGCAGGCTAGTCCATTCTGCTGAAATTTCATTAAAGCTACTCATAATGGTACTCAGTAGTGTGTATGGCCCCCACATGCTTGTATGTATGCCTAAGGATGTCGGGGCACAATACTGAAATAATACACCTGGGGGATTTCCTCACAGATTTGGACCAGGGAATCACTGAGCTCTTGGACAGTCTGAAGTGCAACCTGACAGTGTTGGATGGAGCTGAAAAGTAATGTCCCAGAGATGTTCTCTTGGATAAGTCTCTCCATGGATATGCCTCCCCAGACCACCAAACCGATGACGCTGAATGATGTCACAGGTGGCATAACGATCTAACCTTCAGGGTTAACGCTGGGCTTTCAGCACTACAAAGGTGGCACAGTTCTTACTCAGGTGAATCACTATGGTAATTTACGCCGTGAACCTAATCTGCTCCAAAGCAGGTTCGATTCCAGAGCATCAGAGGTCAACAATTAGCAGCTTTGTGTGGCCCGTTTCTCCTGATCGCCAACATTAGTGTAAATGAATCCAGGTAACGGAGAGACACCCCTGGCATGTTGAACTCGCATTGTAGTATGGGGCCCAGCTCTCATCTGTGAACAGCACAAGGTGTCAACAGTGGACCTGCCAAGTCTGGTATTTTATGACAGCAAACCTTCTTGTAATGGCACATATTGATGCGCCATCCTGGAGGGGTTGAGCTACCCGTGCAGCCTAGGTAGGGTCCAGGTTTGCCTCATGCTACCAGCAATGACACTGACTCTGGCCAACTGCAAAGCTGGTGAAAAATCAGTCCGAAAAGACGAGGAGGAAAGACATGTCAGTGGCCTCCACCTGTAAAAACTGTTTTGGGGGTCGTCTCATTGTTGCCCCTCTAATACACATGGTAATTTCCATCCATCCATCCATTCATTCTCTTCCGCTTATCCTGTTCAGGGTCACAAGGGGGCTGGAGCCTATCCCAGCTGTCATAGGGTGAGAAGCAGGGTACCCTGCACAGGTCGCCAGGCCTGTGGGAGGAAACTGGAGTACACGGAGGAAACCCACACAGACACGGGGAGAACATGCAAACCCACACTCCTGAGCCAAGGTGGAGTCAAACCCAGGCTATTCTCTGTAAGGCAGCAGTGCTAACCACCATGCCACTGTGCTACCTAAGTGACCAGATCAGTATCCCAGATGTTTAAATGACTTGATGCTAGACTGTTTGAAATGTATAGCATGATTGTAAAGACTGCACAAAACATCCCAAACTAATTAGTTTAAATGCCAACATCAAAAAATACGCTTTCTGACCAAACAAAATCAGAAAACCTACCTGTGGTGCTATTGTAGGGGGTGGCAGACCCAGCGGGGAGAGCGGAGCTCCTGATGGGCTGGCTGGCGCTCTCTGACGGTAGGGTGCCAGAGGCACAAGGGATGCTGTAGCTGGGCTGTGGCTGCCCCAGCTGCATTGGGGCAGAAGCAGCGGACATGGGGCTAGCTGGACACTGAAACTGGAGCTGAGACATCCTTGTTGCTCTAGCTTAGTTAATAGTAAGATGAGGTCAAGACTATAAATTTACAGTGTGATTGAGGTGGTCTGAATGTAGGCTCTACCTAGAAAAAGAAAACAAAAGATTTAAAAAAAACCTCAAAAAAGCGCAAAAGCTTCATTTTGAGAAAAAGAAATCTTCACAAAAACCAAACACCTACAATCAAAACAAATGGTGCCCAATGCAGCCCTGTTAAAGACTCAGGTGCATGGGTTGGAAGAAAAAAGCAGAGGGATATCTACAGCAGCACCTTCTAGCTGGACCATCAGCAGTACCATACACTGAACTTCACTCAACCTAATGTTGTCAGTTACTAAATTAATTCACATATTTTTTTCTGCAGTTTGCAATTGCCAAAATATTGTTCTTTGTAGTGTAGTCAGTCTTCAAGCCTTTCTAGGCTGCTTGACTGTAGTAAAAGTACAATTCTACCAGGAAAACCAGACCTATGCAGCAAACAAACCTCTTTTTAAACAAGTAGAATTATGCGTATTACAGTGACTCAAACTAATGTTGCTGCTCATTTATGGCTGTTCATCTGAATTACATCTTTCTGCTTTGCAACTTTTCCAAGAACAGCAAAGGGTGAGGCACAATTCTTTAGTCATCAGTTTCATAAATTCGTGACAAGTCAGCCATTTGACAGCAGAGAAGCAAAAAAAAGAGACAGCTCTGGTATCTAAACACAAATTTTTTGTCCATTTCATTTGATTTTTGTTCACAAAAACACAACTGAGCGATCTGTGTCGTTTGCCAACACTGGTCACCCAGCTTGTCGACATTAGGGAGGTAACTTTATCAGCCTACGAGAACTGGACAAGCTAACAGTGTAGCCACGTAATAAATACAGACAATACTGCCGTGCAATCATACAACACTACCGAGTCTGAACTGTTAAACAGCATTTTCGCTACCCTGTTTTCACAGTAAGGATGCTCCTTCAGCTGGGAGGATCCGTGCTGTCGGGGGGACATTTGAGCCTTTGCTAACGATGATGGAGCACTACTGTAATCCACATCTATCGATTATGAACCGTATCTCGTGTTCATTATTGTTAGCAACACAAAATTAATTAACCTGCTAAAAAGTAAACCATTAGCTTGTCTTACAGCATGAATAACTGAGGCTAGGCGGTTAGCTGATACAGACGCTCACAAACAGCCACAGACTATCTGGTGCGCCCCTGAACTTGTATATTTCCCAATGTTTTGACTAACTGGGAGCTACAGAAGCTACTGTCAGCTAACTCTTAATGAAATCAGGCCGCCGGCTGAACGTACAGTCTTTACGGGAGAACCACGCTTGCTAACTTAGCTTATTCGCTATAAAGGCAGGGGTGGACCGTGATAGGACAATCTATGTGAAAACAAGCCCTGTTGCGCTACAGATACTATGCCCAGCAAGGCAACCTCACAACTCAATGAAAACAGCACTTGACATTAGTTTAGTACATTTCATTTTTTAATCGTCTTGTGTTAAATCCACAGCGAGCCTGGGAGCAGCCGGTGTCACCGCTAGCTAGCTAACGCCGACAAAGTCCCAGGACAAAGTAAAGCTCACCTCGTCACTCCTTCTGTGCTGTTTTTAGTTACTCCATAAAAGACACGCTGATTTACAACCGTTTGCTTATGTTTATGGCCAATTTGGAGAATCACAGCGCGTTATATTTATATCGAAATGCGAGCGGTGAGGAGGTGGACATTGGGAAGACAGGGCAAACACTAAAGAGAATGGCACTATCTACGTTCACTCTGCAGGAAGTGACGTCGACAGAAAGGAAGTACTTCCACAATCTTAAGGTGACAAAATTATTCAGCACGCTAATGAAGCTAACGTGGCACAAAACAGTTATGAAAAACAACAAAATCAGTCTATACTGGATATTAAATTTATTTCGTCAGCACCAATAAACCAAAGAAAATCACAGGTTTTACAGAATTATTAATCCAAATAGTGTAAAAAAATTGCAGCACACAAATAACTATTCAGCTCATTATGTTAGCTAATAAATATAAAATTGCTCATGATTCACTATAAAATATTGCTTCTATGGTCTACAAGCTAAACTCCATAACTCGATGATAAGAACAGTGACTGATCAGAGTGGTTTGTAAGTCCTTTAGGTTACTGATTGTAAGCCTGGCAGATGTTCAGAGAGTCTCTTAACATCAGGTCACGCAGACGCCACAGTGCATCCACCATGGTGGTGTGGGCTCCTTTGCTCTTCAGCCAGTGAGCTGGCAAACGACTCTCCTGCTCTTTGGTCAGGTGAGCATCTCGCCTTTGAGCTGTTAACAGAAACAAGCCATTAATGTTATTCAAAAGGTAAATTATGTTCACTATTCCCTTTGAAAATACACAGAAACATGGACACATGCACGTTCAAGGGGCTTAACAAAAATTAAGGCAACAGAGTCAACATATGCATTAACATTTAAGAAATATATTTATATAATGAAAAGCCAGCATCACATTTCTTAAAAAAATAAATCCCATCAGAAAAATGTGTAATGCTTTAAAGAGCACCAGGTGGAAAAAGGTCAGAGCTAATCAGCTTGAACAGGCCAGTAACGTCAAATCTTTGGGTTAGGGTTATTAGAATCAATATTTAAATCTTCAGCCCCTGAAAATCATTTGTCATTAAATATAAAGTTGAACTATAGAGGAGGGACAAACGTGTCTCAATTCTCTTAAAATAGGCTGAGGCACCGTGGCAAACTTTACTTTGATCTAATAAATTGTGTAACTATCACATCAGTGACGGCACAATTACAGGCTTTAGAGCATCATCAAGATAAAGGTCAAGGAACATCTTCAGACAATGCCAAACCATATCTGGTGGTAAAGCAGTCCAGGTTCTACACTGCAGTCAGCAATCGAGACCTTTCACACATTTTTTTTAAAAGTGACACATTATGAAACAAAAAAAATATGAACAAACTGTTGCAAATATCCAACAAAAACCCAAGAACGGGAAAACATTTTTCCTTCAAAACTAGAGATGCTGGTCATCTCAGGTCTCCACCCCTTTTACAGGCTCGGTTTATTCAGTTGTTTTTATTTTTGTGTCAAAATGAAAACAGACAATTTCACTTTGACACGTGAAAAAAGTCTTTAGAGCGAGACACAACCTGTTACAGTTTAACTATTGCGTGACAAAGCAGTTGCGAAAACTAAAAGAAGCAGTGACAAAATGTATTTACTTTGTCTATATGTAAAGAGTCTCTGAGTTTCCAGAAAAGCGCTACCCAAATAAAATCTGTTATTATTATTATTATTATTATTATTATTATATTACTATTACTTTCAACATTTGACACAATATCTTTATAGTGTTGATAATCAAATCTGATTTTAAAAGATTTGCAAATGGTAGCAATTTATTCTTATTTACATAGCACACCATTTTTTAGAAAGAGGATTATACATATGTATGCCAAAAATGTCAATATAATCAATGCTAAGACACAAATGCAGCTTAAGAACTCGTAGAATACAAGGAAAAATAAAGAACCCACCTTTGAGTGCTTGGTCCCACTTGCTAACAGTGCTAGAGTCTGAATTTAAGCCCTCTATGTACTTCAGATAGGCTTCTGAGTGAAGCACCCTCTGGGTCTTTGGTGGTGGAGCCACAAACATGGGAGTGGTGGGCTGTAAATGTGACGGTTGTCCTAACTGGCCCTGTCCTGGATAGGGTGGAGGAGCATGCTGTCCTGGACTGAACATCCCAGACTAAAATACAACAATGATGACATTTTGTTAGCAAGTAGAAAATACATAGACTCTTGAATTTTTAAATAGCATAATTTAAGTTCATTATTTGCAAAGACAGGTCTCTGTATAACTTAGTTTGCTCCAACTGCAATGGTTCTTTGTGTGGGAACATTGGCTAGCAAAACTGCTAGCAAAATGAACTACATAGCCAGTGTTTTCTGCAGTGGGGCTCACCTGCTGAATAAAGTTTCCTTGTGCAGGACTTCCCGCCATGCCATTCATACCAGCGCCCATCATACCTGTTATAAATAACAATATTTAGCTTACGTGCACTTGTAACTGTGAAAAATTCATCTTGTTCACTTGATGTTAAGATTTATAATGACTCATGGAAACGTTAGTTTTTAACTATCAGTTGAATGTTAGTGGTTTGATATCAGTTTTGCATGCGTTTCATGTGTGAATGTGTATTTTGTATATTTCAGGTGTGGGATGTGAGTGTACTTTAGAAGACTTTTTTGGACACCAGAGAGCTTTGACTGCTCAGTGAGAAGATCAGGCTTTGCAGCCTGTGGACCAGGTAAACCCCTCCTGCAGGAGAGACACGACTGGATGTGACTTTGCAGGTGTGGCTAGGACAGCGGCCCTTACCCTGATGTGGCATGCCAGGGTACCCAGGCATGCCTTGCTGGAGATGGTGAGGAGGCAGGTGAGGACCCCCTGTAGGGTGAGGTGACATTGGGGCCACACTCAGCAAACCCTCATGGGGGCCCTGCATGGGCATGTAAGGTGGACCGTAAGCTCCCATCATGCCTTTGGGAAGAGTGCGAGGAGAGGACAACATATCCATGCATAAGTGACATGCAGGTGACACTAAAACAACATGCACTACGCAGTGGCCCCTTTCACACAAGCACCATGAACCATAAGTGCTGTTAAGTTTGCACGGTTGCTCATGTTCACAAACATGTAACAACTCTAGAAGGGACATTTAACAGTGATTTATTTTACATAAATTATTTGATTTATGTAAAATCAAATATTTGATATAAATCACTAAAGTAGACTCTGAAATGTCAGAATGTTTTGGGTTTTTGTTTTGTTTGTTTTTTAGCAGAAGTGTGATTTATCTTTCGTTTTCTTTGTTTGTGAGCTCCGAACAGTGAAGACGACGTTATGGGATCATTTTCATGTTCGCAATTAATTAGCTTGTGCGACAAGGTCACAGTGACCTTAGACCACTAAAATCTAATCAGCTCATCCTCGAGCTGATTGGATTTCCGAAAACCTCAGCCTCCAGCCACACACAGTCGTCGACGCAGACAAACAGGCACTAAGACAGACGGCAGCTGATGGTTGATGGTGAAGGTTGCGTGTGAAAGGGGCAGACAATAAATATGGGTTTGAGAATGTTAGCAACAAAAAAAAAAGTGCACATATGTGAAATGAAATATCAAAAAGGCATTCACAGTTAAAATATTCATGCAACCCGTGTCATGCAATGTCAAATATGAAACTAAGTGGTGACAAACTACTAACAAACACTAGCAAATAAAGGGGAAAAAAATGCAATAATAATGTAGCTTTGAGCTAAACATGTTTAAAAATGTTAGAAAATTACAGGATTACTCTTCTTAATTCAGTCCAGCCTCATTTTTCCTGCTGCCAAACACTCGTGCTGTCTCTGAGAGGGGTTACCTGACACAGGTGTCATGGTCTGGTTTATCATTCCCATAGTGCTAGGCGAAGGCACCACTCCCATCAGTGCCCCTACAGGGGTACCTGCTCTAGGGGAAGCTTGCTTCTGAGGTGGCCTGTCACGTTCTTGCTGTTCCACTATTTTGGCCGCACGTTCTGAAACATCCAAAGATGTGGGTTTTTTTTAAAGTTGATGCCAGTTCAAACAATAATATTTATATTATTTTTAAATCATTTCATCTCACCTTCATACTCTGCTTTTTTAGTAGCTTCGAGGTTCCTCCACTCGGTGCCCACCAGTCGACTCAGCTCGCCGAAGGAAAAGTCTGGGTGGCGAGCTTTTATAACCGCTCTCATTTCACTGCTGAAGAGGATATAACCACTCATGTTGATCTTCCTCTTGGCCCCTTCCTTCTTTGATAAGCCCTTCACCTTAGGAGTTGTCTTCATAGAAAAGCAAAGGCACAAGTGAAAAATACAAAAATAAATGCATCATTTGTAAACTGTAATATTAGAAGCAGGTGGTTGAAAACATTAGATTCGGGTTTGCTGAATTAAAGCCTTTTCGTTGTATGGATACCTGTGAGGGCGTGTACGGCATGACGTCCATGTCATTTGTAAGTGGTGTTTGCATCTGAGGCAAAGAAGGCGTCTCTGAAGCTTCTTCCTCCTCATCCATATCTTCCATGTCATCATCCGCATCCTCCATATCTGCCAGTTTAACCTCGAGCTCGTCTATTTTCTTGTCCAAAATTGGTGATGCTTCCTTCTGCGGCACTATTAATTTTCTGTACAAAATAAAGTAGAAGAGATCGTAGAACCTCAGTTCCAGAAATGGTTTTGAGTAAAAATCAGAGTATAAAAGATGGCTGCAGCTTCCAGGTCTGAAAAATGACACCAATGCATGTGGCTTAGAGCTGCAGTTTATTTAATGACCAGCAGGGGGCGACTTCACTGGTTGCAAAAGAACTTCTGATTGCATAGAAATCTGTGAGAAAGCAGCACTAAGCTCCCTTTATCTGGGACCTCAGTAAACACTTCCCCAATGGGTTTCTGAGCTCAGTCTCTTATTCCCACTCATACAGAGTAAAACATAAATTATGATCATTAGTCTCATCAGAAAGGAGGACCATCCAATCAGACAAGAGCATCCCTCACTCATCACTTCCACTTTCAAAACATTGAGATGCCAAGAGTGTAAACACTCAGCTCATCGTGGCTGACGTCCTGCTGGCTATGTCCATCTTTCATACTGCCTATGATCAGAATAGGTGCTTGGTTTAACTAACAGACCTGAAATAGTAGATCTCATCCTCGACCACTTTGGAAGAGTACGAGAAGCGTTTCAGACCCTTGAACTTTTTCATCGTCTTCTCACTCTCGATGTAGCGGCTCTCACACAGCAGGACATCGTCTTCGGAAAACTCGGTGGGTCTGCATGACAGGTAGTCCTTAAAGGAGGACACTACACATTTGCCTGGAGAGCAGAGAGGCAGAATAAAAAACGATTAAAGATCGCTGATGGTTGCTTGTTTTGAGGTCACTCAAATATTAAAATCTGAGCTTTAAGGTTTCTGGGAATTACACTTATTTTTCCACTCTTATGTAAAACTATTCTAGAGTATATGCAGTTACCACTCAATAAGCAGAGATATTATTACTAGTCTGAACAGCATAATTTGTTTTCCGCTAGATTTAATATTTTGTTTTTACATGAGGAGTGAACTGGCTCACACAATGAAAGCTTTGGGAAGTTTTCAAAGCCATACCTATGACACAAGTCATGGGCAGCGTCTCCTCCAAATGACTCAGAAACACTTCCCTCTTGTAAAACATCTTTGTGGGTTCGTGCTCCGTTTCCTCTGGGTGAATGAAGATGGGTCCGAAGAAAAAAGTAGTTCCATTCTGCAGCCACAGCTTCTCTACCCTACAGCCCAACACAGGAAACCATGTTACCAATTTACCTACACACCCCAAGTGTCACATCAGGTCCTATTTCAAAAAGCATCTAGATGGCAAAAATATACTTTAACCAACCTGGCAACGCGGGGTTTTGACAATCCATGAGACTGAATGTAAACACAGTCTCCCACTTTAAACCACATGTTTTTGTAGCATAACTGTTCATAGTACAGGTAGCCGGGCTCAGCTCCACTCGTCTCCATAGGGACGTCCTCTCTCTCCTAAACGAACAGACAGAGGACTCAGGTGTTTATTTCCTGAAAAACAAACTGTTCTACGTAGAGCTTCCCCCTTATCAATCAGGCCCCTTATCAATGCATGCAACCAGTCTGAGTCTGATCTCTTCCAGTTGAGGCCAACTGCTCAACAAGATTTTTGGGGGGCATTTTTGTTGCCCTTAATTGGAGCAGTGAAGGTAGTCAGGAACTATGGGAGAGAACAGGGAAATAATAGGCAGTAAAGGTGAGCTGGCTGGAAATAGCTGGGGACTCACTGCTTGGGTATATTTGTGCTAGGTTGCAACCTTTTCACGGAACCTGACTAGAGGCTAAAGGCAGCTTAAAAATGAGTTACCGCATCAACCTCTTTGTGTGTACGTGTGTCTTTGTTATGTTCTTTTATTTCCATTTCAATAAACGCGTCACAGATGTTCAAGCAGCTCAAAGGAAATATAGGCCCTTATATTCATGTGAGGAGAAAATCAATCTATGTACAACAAAACACTTCAAAAACAATGAGATATTTTTTTTACCACAGTTCAAAGCCTAGAAAACACAGTTACACCTCACCTTGTCCACAAAGCCACCATCTGTATATGCCACTGGTTTTTCCTGGTCAGGCTTGGCGAACATGGAAGCTACACGAACAACAGGAAGAGCCACCTCCCGGGGGACCAATTTCACCGAACTCTCTGGCATGGCCCATATCTTGATCTTTTTGAAGAACTTGTTCCTGGCAGTGTAGCGGGATTCGCATACATAGACGTCCTCGGCTCTGAAGCCCTCAGGTTGCATTTTGAAATAATCCTGCAGGAACCAGAAAGTCATAATTAGACAATGTCACCTTAAAAATCAAACCTTTTTCAATATGTGATTCACTTTTTTTCACCTTCACACAAATGACCACACATTTGCCCAAAACTTTACTGATGGACGCTTTGTTGTAGTAGTCACTCTTGAAGACTTCTTTTTCCAGAAACTTGCGTGTGGCCAAGTGAAAGGTTTCACTGGGTCTGTAGAACCAGCAGCCATAGAGCCACTTCTCACCTGCATATAAAAACATCTCTTTTTAGTACTTTTATACTGACTTAATGAAAATAAAATCAAGAGTCTTGTGAAAACAAAACCACTTCTTTAGTAAAAAAATAAATAGGCTACCTGCTTCATCCTCCCAAAGACGTTCTATGCAGACAATGTGGGGCTGCAGCTTTGGTTCTGATGGTTCCACATAGACAAAATCCCCCACATGGTAGGTGCTGTTTTCAAAGCTGCAGTCCTGACTGTACACGCGCTCTGATTTTGACTGCCACACCTCTCCTGCCAAGTCCCCGGGCTTGTCACCGTCTTAAGATGAGAAACATGCCACAATTTCAATGACAGAACAACATATTCAATATTCTTCACAAACACTTGCTGTCTTCTCTAAGTTTACACACCTTGGTTCTCGTCCTCCTCCTCCTCCTTCTTTTGTTTGTCCTCTTCAATCTCTTTGGGAATTTTTTCCCTCTTCTCCTGATCCACATCACTGTGGAGGTGTTTCAGCGTGTAGTTGAGTGCAGCGGACAGTAAAATCTCGCCATTCTTGCACAGCTCATCCCTGATTTTGATGAAAAACTGTTGCAGCTCCACGGCATCCTCAAATATCTCAGAGTCAGTCCTGGCAATGCAGAAAGATTAACCATCAGAAAACACTGGCACACAATTGTTGCAAAGCAAGTAAACACAGGATTCGTCTATTAGAAAGATTGACCAGTATGTTACCTGTTGACATGCCTACTATAAAAAACCTGATTATATCAAATGCTTAAACATAGGTTATATCTTAAAAAATCTGAGCTTATTTTAGACTGGCTTGCCGTACCTGTGTAGCCTTCTTGCCTTCTCTAGTACTTCAAACATGTGTTCCTGGAAGACATCGAGTCTCCTGTAACGCCCACGCTCTATATTCATTCTGATGACATCAAAATTAAGAGGTGGCTTTTCAGGAGCAGCTGGATCCACAGCAGGAATCTCAGCCAGTGAGTCACTATAGCAGCGACCCTCTTCATCCTGATGGCCCATCACAGACACAAACAGGTTCCTGATCAGTTCTCGCACCAGAGGCCCCACAGCAGGAGGTCCAAAGTCCTCCGCTCCCTCTTGCTGCTTACGCGTCTCCAACAGCACTCGGTGCAACACCAAAGCATCCCGATAGATCAGAGACTCGGGTTCGTTGTATATGCAGGCATTGTTGAACATCAGGGCAAAGTCCTCCACCAGGGCTTCCACATCTTGGTAACGGCCTCCTGCCATGTGGCTTCGCACACGTTCCATGTCGATCGGTCTCTTGATTGTAGCATAGTAGTCGGGCAGCTCGGCACGAGACGGCAGACGGAGGAAGATGGTACTTAGGCGCCGACCTCGGCGATCGGTGAAGTTTCGCACAGCATCATAGAGCTCATTTAACCTCTGCTGAAGAGGGGTGAGGTATTTGGACTTCTTTGGAGAAACACCACTCTTTCCTAGACATAAAATACACAAGTTAGTTTGAACAAGTTTAGGTGGACTTGCAAACTGGAGACTTAAAATAGAAGTTGGAAAGAGCAAGACAACAAAAGTGCAATACAGCTTAAAGTGTTCCACAGAACCTATTAATAATTTATCTTTTAAAGAAAGTTTTTGAACATTTTCGCCTTTTATTAGATAGTCACAGCAGATACAGACAGGAACCAGGAGAAAACGATGCAACTACAGTCCAACTGGCTGGGAAATGAAATGACAATTCAACAACAACTGAGGCTGTTTTTTCCCAAAATTCTATGAGCCCAAACATCCAGATATCTACTCTTCCAGATAGCCACGACTTTCACAACTGCTCACTCAATATGTACAATATTAAGTATTACTTATTATTTTATTAGTATTACTTATAATTAAAAATAAAAGACTGACTTAATGAGAGCAAAATGGGTCAAAGACATGCATGGATCTCATTGTTATTACATGATAATACATTGCAAGTGCAGATAAACTGCATTTATTTGCCCCCACCCTGTCCCACTGTACAGTGGTACATTTAGAATTAAGCATTTCTGGTCTTTAATAAGTGATAGAAAACATGCACGAGCATTCCCACTTACTTAGTTTCAGTTTGGGAGATCCCACATCCTCCTCATCAGGCGGAGGTCCTAATTCCTTGCGCTTGTCCTTAAGTATCTTTTCCAAAATGTCAGCATCATTATATACCTACATAGACCAGAAATTGTGGGTGTAAATTTGCTATAAATTTGCTTATAAGAAAACTGAAATGTGTATATTTTATCCTAGAAGAATTCAAACGGCCAACCTGAGATCCCTCCTCATTGTAATGTCGGGCATTGCGGAACATTAGCTTCATGTCTTCCATCAGAGCTTCCTCTGTGGCATAGCGTTCACTGCGAATATTGTGCTCAATGGTTTTTAGGTCCATCGGTTCCAGGATGACATTATAGTAGTCGGGGTAGTCTTTCTTGGATGGTTTAACCATAAAGAGATCACAGAGACGCCGATTTGTGCCGGCTTCCCTGGCCTCAGTCACAGCACCGTACAGGGCTTTCATTCGGTTCTTTTTCACATTTTTCTTGTGGCTGGACAAAAATGAAAAGTAGACAAAGAATCGGCCTGGATGTTAACATGGAGGCACTGATAAAACAATAAGCAGCTTGTTGTACTGTTAATAAACATACTACAAATACTTCATATTTATAATGGAATAACAGCAGCAGGAACAATACCTTTTTCTCTTGACGCTGCCTGCATCAGAAGACAGGATGCTGTCTCCATCTTCATCATCTCTCCTTAGAAGTTCCCTCTTTTTTGCCTATGCAAACCACAGACAGATGGATATAATACCTTACCGATCCAATTTGGAAAATATCTGCAGTTTGCTTCAATGTGCTTTTATTGGTCTAAATGCAGAAGTCATTACCTGCATGATCTGCTGAAGCCTGAAGGCCCGTTTATAGATGCTCGAGTTCGGCATGTTGTACCGCTTTGCATTCTCAAACATCAGAGTGAGGTCAGCCTCAATCTGTTCCACGCTTTCATACTCGCCATTCTTCATTTTTGCTCTACAAAAAAAGAACGTTTACACTTATGCTTCCTCCAGAAATGTAACTTGATGGAAAAAGGATCATCTTTAAATGCCACATTGTATAAATGACTGGTTCTTACCTGATCTGTTGCAGGGAAATGGGCTGTTTTATCTGCTGATAATAGTCAGGGTATTCCCTGCGAGAGGGTAGTTGCTGAAAGGGTTCCGAGAACATCTGGCCTTGGTTATTCCTAGCACCTCTCACAGCTTCGTACAGCTGGAAGATCGGGTTGCTCATCTCCATACTCGAACTCTGACTCTCAGCCTCTGACTCTCCCTCGTCATAGCATACAGAGCCTGCAAATATAGACAATGCAAAGTGTTACTTTTTTCCTACACTGCCGAAAAGTACATTGATCAGCTACGTAAACTAATAAGGATTACCTGAGAGCACGGGGTCGTCCTCGCTCTCAGAGCCGTACTGTAGAGCTACACTCACACCAGAAAGCCTGTCTCCTTGGCCGGACCTGCGATTTCTAAACAGTAACAAAGACAAGCTATTCACCATTACATCTTAAAGGTATCTAGTTTCTGTGTTGGCCCAATGAGCAGATTTGATTTGACAAAAGAACAACACGACAAGCTATATTATATTTTTGTTTAATACCTAATACGGAGACTAGATTTAGTGGGTTCTGCGTGCTCAAGTTCCGTCTTACGCTGGATGAAGACCTTCTTTATGGTGTTAGCATCCTGTGCATTAAGAGACCTACTGTTAATATTCCAAATATTAAAACTTAAAAAGAAAAACATTTAAGAAAAAAAAACTTTTACCTTAAAAACCTGAGATCCTGGCTCATTGTATGTTTTGGCATTTTTGGTCATCAGTTCAACGTCCTTGGCCATAGCACTGATATTTTTATAGTATCCAATCTATGCAAATGAAATAAAATGATGCTGGTTAGAATAAAATGTGGCAAAGTTCTTAAATTAATAAATGATTAGAGGTCAGGATGCAAAATGACTACCTGAATTCTTTGAGCGATTGCTCTCAGATCTATTGGCTCCTTTATAACGGCATAGTAGTCTGGGTAATGCTAAAAAAGAAAGATTCAGTAGTGGAGTGAAGTTGGTAAACAAAACCGAAAGCACAGGAAAATAACACAGAACAAATACAGCATAAATGTTAGAAATTAGCAGAGTAAAACTTTATTAATTTGTCACATATTAGATACCTTGCATCAAGACAATTTCTGGTGCAACTTACCACTTTGGAAGGCAGTTTCTGGAACAGTTCACTGACCAGACGCCCTGAGGGATCAGTATGTGACACTATGACCTCCAAGAGTTGCTCCAACACTTCTTTCAAACTTCCAGATGAAGTCTAAAAGATAAACATGTATAAATAAGTCCTGCTGTGGCTGCTGCTTATTTATAATAGCAAAAACAATCTCTCTAAACTAAGAACCTTCAAATATTTGACATTATTTGAAAGTCAGTAAAGTAAAACAAGCCCTTTGTTATTGCTGAGTCAATAACTGGCAATAAAACACACAGGGCAGTTCAGCCATGCCAATAACGAGGGCAAGAACTTACTTCATCTTCAGTTGACATTCCTGGATTATCCATCACATCATCGCCATCTTCATCATCTTCATCTCCATCTCCGGGTTGCACAAACTCATTCCTTGTTTGCAAATACACTTCCCACAGCTTACACGCAGCTTGATACTCCTCACTGTCACTCTGAATCATTGAACATGAGGAGAAATAAAGAGTCACATAGGATTTATTTTTGGACGTGCACATATAAGTGAATATGTCTGTGTGGATCATCAGTGATTCAGGTTATGACAGTGTCAAGAACTCGGAGAAAGGAAAAAAATGGCGACTGGAATTACTTAAATTTTTTTGAAGATGTTTCACCTCTTCTTCAGTTCTAAAACCAGAAAGTGGAGAGTCGCAGGAGTTTTGGGGGAAAACCACTGCGAGACCCTGACAGGCCCTTTTGACTCTTCATTCAAACCATCTTTCTTCATGGACATCCTTTAGGTGCAGAAATACAGCTGAGTCTTGTGCTGTCAAAGTGGCTCTTCTATGTGTTTGTAGGGCTCCGAGCACTCCTCACTGCACTGCACCGCATATGCTTGTCTTTGAGCGCTTTGTCCTTGGAGATGAACCAGTTTTTGTCTCAGAGTGTGGCTTGGTCTGAAGTACAGTGGGATGCTTGGAGAAAATTCTCCTGAGTTTCTCTGACAAAGCTGCTACATAAGGGATGACAGGGTTGTTCTGTTTGTCATTCTCTTTATCCGTCATTTGTGTTGACCTTCTCTCATGTGCATCTTGACTGATTTGATAAAGGTCCAGTTGGGTTAACCACATGGTTTAAGAGCTTTCCTTACACACGTGTGTTCTTTTTCTTTCCTTTCTGCTTTAGAGGGAACATTTTCCACTCAGTGTTGTAGGATCCTGATCACCCCATGTGTGTGCTCCAATGGGTGTTGGGAGCCAAAGTGTAGGTACTGGTCTGTGTGTGCAGCCTTCCGTAATAGTGGGTCAATGACGTCCTCCAAAGGGGTTTAAATACCTAGGGGTTCTCCACCTTTTGGTTTTAGAACTGAAGAACCTCTTGGATAAACTTATAAACAAGTCCAGTCGCCTTGTATCTATGTGAAAGCTAATATAATATAGCTGAAATAACAGTTTAATGATTATAACCGTACTTGTAAGAATAAAGAAAGTATTGTTTTTTTCTCTACCTTGTAGAATAACCTGGCATTGTTGAACAGGAGCTGAAAATCTGTGGTAAGCTGTTCTACATCGTTATAATCCTCAGACTTCAGTTTATACTGAATCTTCGTCATGTCAATCGGCTGGGACACCACTTCATAATAATCAGGCTGATTCCTAGAAAAAAAAAGAAGAACAAAGCTAATTTAAACACCTACATATTAACAAACATCATTTACTACATTCAGTATAGATTATTCATTGGTTATACAATACTATTTTTTGCATATCTTTCACACATGTTTCATGACATTTTTTTGGAAAGCCGAGTTCAATTTCACTTGCCACGCCCAGGCATGAGTGCTGGCAGATCCGTCGAATAAAAAAAACACTTAAATAAAACCTGTCTGACCAAAGTGAGGTAGGCTAAAAGATCTCAAAAAGCAACACATCATGCCATGGTCTAAAGAAACTAGAGAACAGCTGAGAAACAAAGCCAATGGCATATATCAGTCTTGAAAGGATTTTAAATTCCTTTCAAAGCCTTTGGGACTCTGGTGCACTACAGTGAGAGCCATTATCCACAAATGTAGAAAACTTGGAAGAGTGCTAAACCTTCCCAGAAGTGGAAGCCTACCAAATTTACTTCAAAACCACATCGACAACTCATCCAGGAATTTACAAAAAGAGTGGAATGAACTCATCGAAGTCCAGACTTAAATCCTATTAAGATGCAGCGACAGTACCTCCTCTTTGGCACCCTTTGGAAAACTTCACTAAGCTGCCTCCCATGAGCATCCTTGAAGTCTCTGACTGTGTTGAAGAGCTCGTGACATACAGCAATCTGGGAGAGGGAAAAAAATCAATATAACTGTCAATATATTTTCAAATGCGCACACATTTCTCACATCATTACAGCGGCCGTGCTTACGCAAAATTACGTAAAAAAAAAATCACCGCATTTACCGTATCCACAGGAGGGACATTGGAGACGCGTCTTCTTTTTCTGCCACTTCCAGGAGTAGAGGAAGAGGCATCATCGAGGTCTCCCCCTCCACTCACGCTGCTAGAGGGAGAAGTCGCTCGTCTCCTCTTGGAGCTCACTGACATCGCTGGCTAGTTAAACAACAAGCTAGCGCACTGGCTACAAAAAGAGAAAAAAAAACCCAATAACGTTACCGTAGAGTTCCTTGCAATCACCCTGCTATAAAGGAAACATCGCTCGTTCTTGCCGTCACTTATAACAAGTCTAAAACTGGAAGTAGCACTTCATCAGATAACGTTAGCGCCGCTTGGATGTATGAAACAAAGCAAAGAGACGAGCGGCAGTTAGCATGCTACTTCAAAACGAGCAAATTGAGACAATAAAGTTACCTAAAAAAAACACAGTTAACCTGGGGGGGAAATTAACAAATAATTTAAGTTTCAGAAATAAGTCTTACCAAAATCTCAGCAAAGTTTACCGTAATTCCCTGAGCAAAAATGTTTAGCGGCTAACCGGCTAGCCAGTGTTGTTTGAAAACTCCTGCCCGGATGTTGAGGTTCTGTTTGGGAGGCAGAGGGAAAAGCCCCCCATAGAGATAGTGCTGACCTCTACAGTCTGGGAGTAATACTGCACCGATGCATACAACTGACATTTTTTACACTAATGTCTGTGTAGGTTCTCAGTCATCCAGGTCATAGCAGTCTCTGGAGGCGACCTGTCTCCTTTTTGTTTCTTGAAAACCTTCCACCTCTCATCCAAAAGGATTCTTCAGTTCTCCAACCAAAAGGTGGAGAGATCCAGGTATTTAAACACCAGTGACCAGTTTGAGAACTGAGCTCCAGAGACTTTGTACAGTAATATTAGTAAGCACAGTGATTGACTGAATGGTTGGTTGACTGATTGATTTTATTTCACTTCAATACATATTACAGACCAATAGAACTACAGGGGTGGCTGTGGCTCAGGATGTAGAGCAGGTCATCTGCTAATCAGAAGGTTGGTGGTTTGATCCCTGATTGCGCCATCTACCAAAGTATCCTTAAGCAAAATAGTCAACCCCGATGCATTCACTGGTTTGTGATAGAAAGTGCTGGTGTGAATGAGTGAATGAGACATGCTGTATAAAGTGCTTTGAGTGCTCATGTAGAGGAGAAAAAAAGCTGTGTAATAACCAGTCCATTAATCAAATACCAGAATAAAAACATGTATGAATAAAGACCAGATGCAACACATACCAGAGTAAGTAATTTATTTCCATTATGGAAGCATTACATGACAGAAACCATGCGCAACATACACATAGAGAGAGAAAAAGTCAGTAACATCACAAAATCAACTAAGAATCTTTTTAAAAAAACGCATAATAAAAATAAATGCACTTCGTTCAATGCTCCTCGTTTTGTTGAACAAAAATGCCCAGCATAGGGAGGGAGGAATAAAATTAATGAGTGATCCCATGAAGATCTGGGAAAGAGTTGCTGAAAGTAGCTTAAGAAGAGAGGTGATCAGTGATCAGCAGTATGGCTTCAGGCTGAGAAGCCCTGTGGGGTTTTACTCCCACGGGGACCGGTTGGTGGAATTCTCCGTATGCTTCTACCAAGAACATACATTACGAAGCTCCGCCACTGCCCTCTTTTTATGTGCAGTATGTCGACAGTATTTTACAACTGGGGCTCAAAATAAAGGAATAACCATCTATGTACTGCTTCTAGAAGCAGTAATCAAAAACTACAGTAATAAAATGTAATTTGAGGAAAACTATTAACTTCTTTATTTTTAGGCTTCTGGCCTGCTTTTTGTTTGTTCACATCTTTGCGTGCCACTTGGCTGGCAGGAAATGGTTTAAGTTTGAGAAAGAAAGATGATTGGTGGGGGATTTAATGCCCTGATAATTCATGCGTATAACAACAAATGCGTCATGCCGAGCAATATTTCCTTTTAAAAACTTTTAGTCTACTGTAACCATACAAGCATCTCTGCCTGCGACTGATAATTTGTTCAAAGTGGAGTGTTACGACTGTTTCAAAAACTCTTTATAAATGTCCGCATATAACTTGCACGCCGCTCAAGCAGGAGATTTATCTGCGTAATAGTGCAGACGGATGTCACAATGTAACCGACGGTGGCTTGACTATCATAAGGTGAATCGCAGATCACGTTGTTGAGGGAACAGATAGTGATTTTATGGTGCACTACGTCCATAGACGTCTGGCTTTCTTGACGTCAGGAGAAGTCTGAGCGGACCCAGCGTTGCGCACAAGCACAGCAACCACACTCGCTCCCAGAGGGAAGGAGAACGCATCACGGCTACAGATCGCCATTTAGGTACGTTCCCTTTTCAGTTCAACATTCATCGCAGGCTCATTTGCATTGTTTTTATTTATTTATTATTAGACAAAGTACCTTCGCTGCACTTCCTTGCCGCATGTCCGCAGCCTCCTGCTTAAACCCAAAGATGCTGTCTTCATTTGACTGCCATACCCTTGAGCGCTGCAGTATGGTTTGCACACCCACACCGCTGATTCGCCCTGTAGCCTATGATAGTTGCATGTTCACCACGACCCACGGTAAACGGACTCCTTTTGGCATTCGAAACATAGTGCATCGTTTTTTTTTAAATTTCCATTCAAACTCCTTCCTTCTTGTCATTCACGCCCTGCAGCCTTGATGCAGACCCTATTGTCAACCCTTAACCACGGGAGCAGCCCAGAGTTTCCACTTGAAAGCTCTCTTAGGATTTGTGTATTTGCAGATTCTCGTTCTTCAGAGAAACCCAATTGTTTCAAGCGAGTTGTTAAATATAGCACAGGTCCCCCAGCTGGTGTCTGCCTCCAACCCACTGACCATGCGTTTGTTTTGCCTCAGTATACGGTCCCTTTCTTGCGACAGTCCCTGCTGCACTGTTTGCCCTACTTTATTAGTCGCTTTCAGCAGAGAACTCTGTAGTTGTTGTGGTTTGTGGTAGTAAAGTGGTAATGTTTCATCAGGGTGGAAATCAATTTTGTCTTCAGCGATTTCTATTTTTAATCTCACTAATGTTTACTTCTTAACCAGACATAAGTTGCTTTTTTAAAATTTGTCCTGTTTATTAAAATACAAGCACACTGGTGGAATTTGATATTTTGTCATCATGTATTTACTTTCAAATAGTTTTCTTGTCATTTAGTGCAGCACAGCAAGCAGCGTCCTAAAAAATGCAAGATGAAAGTAGCAATCACACCAGTCTGTAATCTATTTAAAAAACAAAACACAGAGGCAGAATGCTTTTGCTTAATTCTGAATATTAAAGGCTGCAGGAATGCACAGATTGTAGTAGAATACTGCCTAAAAATATATCCCCATTCTGTGTTAACCACTAATATAACACCTTGCTAACTGAGTCAGTAATTCTTGCACTTGATAATTAAATTTGACTCTCCTTATTGAAGATCAATGTGTTTGATCAGAACTTAATTGTGCGTAATCTGAGTCTGGTCCTTTATTTGTTCTCACAGCTGTAGTGTGGCGAGTCCAATCAGCGTTGTAGAATGCCTCTTGGAGAGGATGGAAATGGATGGAAAAAGAAGACATCAGACATCAAAGAACATTATGACTTCAAAGAAGTGCTTGGAACGTAAGTAGTACTTAGAGTTTCGTTGCCAGATTTAGGCTGGATGACCGAGTGGGCAGAACGGGCAAAGGCGCTCCTGTACCTTTGGGGAATGAACGCCACACTTTTTGCTGTGTCTGCGTTCCACCGATACTGCTGAAATCTCAGCAAATGAAATGACTCTGAAACACTTTGTATAATTAGATGCCAAAATAAGCGTGTGTCTGTGTAACTTGAATTCAATTTCTCTTCTTTATTGGATATTTTGCCATTTTTGAATCAGATTACCACAGAGACAAAACCCATACAAACACTGGAAGGTTTCTGAAGTCTGGGATATCACATTGTGAAGCTGGCATCTGTTATCTATGTGCACTGCAACTGATGGGAACTTGCAGATAACAGAGCATATAAACATGTTGCATAGATTAGAATCAGTGTGTGTGTGTGTGTGTGTGTGTGTGTGTGTGCTGCTTCAGAAGCAGCTGATGGATACCGGCAGGCCAAGCGGAACGCGGTCTGGGCGGTGGCTGAAGCAAAAACTCGGGTGTGGGAGGAGTTCGGTGGGGCCACGGAAAAAGACTTTCCGACGTCTTCGAAGAGATTCTGCTGACTTCAGCTGAGGCTATAGTCAGGTAGTGGAAGGAATACTTCGAGGACCTCCTTAATCCCACTAACACGCTTTCTGTAGAGGAAGCAGAGTCTGGGGACAAGATGACTCGCCCATCACTGGGGGTGCAGTCCCTGAGGTGGTTAAACAACTCCTTGGTGGCAGGGCTCCCGGGGCAGAGGAGATTAGCCCTGAGTCCTTGAAGGCTCTGGATGATGTAGGGCTGTCTTGGTTGACATACCTGTGCAACCCTGGCACCCTGTTTTATTGAATGTGTGTGCTTTGTTCACTCTTTCGAGATCTAGGGTTGTGCCACTGGATTGGCAGGCTGGGGTGGTGTTCTCCATCTTTAAGAAGGGAGACCGGAGGGTGTGCTCTGACTATCGGGGGACGGCACTCCTTAGCCTCCCCGCTAAGGTCTATGCCAGCGTGCTGGAAAGGAGGGTCCCTCCATTAGTCGAACCTCGGATTCAAGAGGAGCAATGCAGTTTTTGTCCTGGTCATGGAATACTGGACCAGCTCTTTATCCTCTCCAGGATATTCAAGTGTGCGTTGGAGTTTGCCAATCCAGTCTACATGTGTTTTGTGGAGTGGGAGAAGGCATTTGACCGCATCCCTCAGCGTATCCTGTGGGAGGTGCTGCGAGAGTATGGGGTGTCTGGGAGGAGTGAATGGGATATTGGTGCTGCATCTGCAGTGACACAGTCGTGGTGAAGAGGGAGCTGATCGTAAAAGCGCTGGGTAGTGACCGAAAAAATAATATTGCAAATACAAGCGGCCAAAATGAGCTTCCTCCAAAGGGTGGCTGGCCTCTGCTGTAGAGAGAGGGTGAGGAGTGCAACCATTTTGGAGGGGTTCGAAGTAGAGCCGCTGCTCCTCCGCATCGAAAGGAGCCAGTTGAGGTGGTTGGGGCATCTGATCAGGATGCCTCCTGGGCGCTTCTTGGATGAGGTGTTCCCAACATGTCCTACCCGGAGGCAGACCCACGACACGCTGGAGAGATTATATCTCTGAGGTGACCTGGGAACACCTAAGTGTTTGATTTAAGTGTTCATTTAAGGGTTTGATTGTTCAAAATCAATATAAAGCAAGACAGTCTATAAAAACAATGGATCTGGTTTGGACTTTATGACTTTACAAACCTAACTGTTCTTGTTCAAGAACTTTAAAGGTACATGCATACACTTGGATGCTGTAGTTTTTGTTAGTGAACACCACCATTGGTCAATTCAGTGGCCAATAGAATTGCAGCTTAAAAATGAAGTATTAACTTCATTTTTTTGGCTCTGGAGGTAGCAGCTTGAGGAGGATGTGATATATTTAAAGGCTGTCTGATTTGTTTTTCCTCTTGTAGTTCCTGTAGTTCTCTTGGTGAACTTTGTTTTTATGTGAAAATTATAAAAGAACATATTCCATCAGTTAGAAATATATAAACCACTGAAACTGTAATTTGACCTCTCACACTTCATTTTAGTCTTTACGGAGGATATGAGACAGTTGTGTGAACTCCTGAGTTGGATAATCGAGAAAAGTTGGCTGCAACGGCCTGAAAACCTGCTGAAGCTCGAGTCCGACCAGTCATGTGAAATCTGGCAGTGAATCATATTTCCTGATGCGCTCGCACTGACCCCGATTACATTTTGTTATTGTCTCATAGTCTGGAATTTGAAATACATTTTAAATCTTGATTTAATAAGTCGACAAAATTAATCTTCTACCAGCTGGGTTCAGGTTGGCTTGCAGTCTAATGGTGAAGCCTGGGCTCATGCAGACCTGTGACTGCACTCTCCAGGGGGAAAGGACTGAGAGCAGATGGTCAGGTGGGCACCTCTCCACCCCTAAACTGAATACAAGTGACCCGGCATACATCCACCTGTGATGACACGAGTGTGCCATATGTAGTGTGGCTGTTTTCTTTCCTCTTGGAATCACACCTGCTTCCCCAGAGAGGCAGCACAGAATCAGATATTAATGACTGCACAGCTCTGGTCCCCATCCAAAACAGCGAGAAAGCAGTGGGCAGATGAGACTGTCTAGTTATCTCAAACGCTGTAAGAGACAGAGAAACTGTGTCACGGAGCTGTGCATGCTGTTTTTAACGTACTTTGACTATATGTTTCAGATTTCATGACTGCTGCTTAATGCTCATAACTCCTGCAATGATTCTACCAGGACTTCACACAGCACCTTGAAACAGTGACTGTTAAAATGTGATATTAAAGGTTATATAACTTGGATTGAAGTGAGTAAAATGCCAGGATGGCGTGCTCCCTTTTTTTCAGAAAAAAAAAAAGAGAAGAAAATGCTGTAGTAATATTCTTTCCCTCCTGTCACTGCAGCCGGACCTAGCAGAGGGCAGAATTAATGTGTTGACGGAAAGCTCCTTATGCTCGGAGAAAAGATTACTGGGAAGCTTTATCCAGGAATTCAGTGTGTGAAGTTAATTGATTTATGTTGAAATATTATATTCAGATCCGAATAATCCTCACAGCTCTACCTCTGTTTGAAGTCCTCTGGAGAACAAATTGTCCTCATGGTAGTGTTAGCAGATGGAAAGAAAACAATCCCCCCACTACAGTTAATATACCTGTCATGCTTTGGAGGCTGTTCTTCACTTTTGTTTTTCTCATTAGCGCTTTTCTCCCTCAACACTGTAAGTTACTGAGGATGAAATGAATGAGACAAAGCATAAGACATTAGAGAGACTTGTGATTCTGTTTGTGTAATGAAATGCAAGAAGTGAAAAGTTGTCGTTTCCACAAACAGAATATTTGGACAAGTTGCCCTTAAATAAAAAGCTCATTTTTACCGTCTTGCAGTGACTTAAACTTTTCATTGTTGTACTTTGTTTCTGCCCAGAGGTAACAAAATCAATCCAGCAGCATCCCCAGAGCACATGTACTCTAACCCTTAACACTTTTTTTTTTCCATTTGACAAAAGCAAAGTGTAAATAGATGATTAGACAAATAGTGCCAGGCAACCAACTGAGACTCCAGGAAGATACTGTTTTTAACACCTACCTAATCAGGGTTGGTTGGGGCTCATGTGGTAGAGGAGGGTAACTCAGTCGCCCTGAGTGAGAAACTGTAGATTGTAAAGCACTTTGTAGTTGAGCCCTCTTTATTGGTGGGTGAAGAATATCGGCTGATATCAGCTATTTTCTTATGTATGAGAATCTGCATATTTAAAGCGACAGATGAATGAAAATTAAAAAATAAGAATAAACAGGAAAAGTACTTTTCAACCGTGTTATGAGTCGTGTCCAACATAATGTGTCCAAAAAATGGCACTTTGCAGCTTCACTGTTAGCAGTAAACATGTTCGGAATGGCACAAACACAAAATCCAGCTGAAGTACAGAACGTAAATGAGTGAACGAAAAACTGCACATAACTATTGATAGGGAAAATCTGTTTGTTTTGTGTGTCTGAAAGTGAATAAATATTGGCTGACAATTTGGAATATCACATTTAAAAATCATCAAGTATCATCAAGTATCATCAAGTATCATCAACTATCGATATTGGTCTTAACTATATCGGTCTTAAAGATCTTATATAATTTGGGCTTTACTTTGTGGAACTAAGGTTAAAAAGCTGTATGAACGGATAGCAGAAGGAGCAGATTTTGTTATTTTTGGTCACCTGCATATTCGACTGTAGATGTAGCTTACTGTGCAGAGATGTGAGTTTGGTTTCTTCATGAAATAAATACAGTAATTTTATTCTGGGATTTATTCAAGGATTCAAGGAACTTTACTTTCATTTGCATCATATTTCCACGTGGTGGAATGAAATTCTAGAGCAGTACAGCTTCACAGCCCCACCAGAGTTCACCAGTCTTACAGCTTCAGGGAAGAAGCTGTTTCTCTGCTGGCCGTGCTGCTAATGCTCTGCAGCCTCCTGCCTGAGGTGAGGGGAACAAAAAGTGTGTGCGCTGGGTGTGTGAGAGTCCTTCATGATACGGGTAGTGCTTTTCCTGCATCTGAAGGTGTAAACGTCCGTGGTGGTGGAAAAGCTGACTCTGACAGTTCTCCGTGCAGCCTTCCCCCTCCTCTGCTGAGCTTTCTTCTCTGCCGCAGAGCAGCTTCCAGGCCACACAGTGATACAGGAGCACAGAATTCATCTGTAGACTGAGGTCAAGGAAGCAGAGTCACCGGTGTCCCTTCCTGACCAGAGTCTAAGTGATGTTGCTCCAGGAGAAGTCATTACTTAGGTGTACACCAAAGTATCTGTAGCTGGACAGATCCTCCAAGGAGGAGATGTCGTGGATCCTCACAGACTTCGGGAAGTTCAGGTCCCAGTTACAAAGGGAGAACCTCTGTCTAAGTGTGAGGAGTCTGTGCACCAGATTCTGTGGCGTGATGGTGCTGAAGGCAGATGTAGGCATACGGATAGGGGTGGGTGAGGTCACCGGTTCACCAGCAAGGATGAATCCTCTGTAGGATGCTCCTCACCACCAAAACAGGTGTATAACCTGTTGAGAGCATCAGGCTGAGAGGGGTCTCTAGGGCATTGTGCATCTCTGGGGTTATAGTCTGTGATGCACTTTAATGTCCTTCCACATACTATGTAGATCCTACATGTCATGGATCTTTTGAGCCTCTTTATGCCAGCAGTCCGCTCTCTTTGGGCCCTTCTGCGCGTCACCAATCCTGGAGGAAGCGTCCTTCACTTTCAGCGGAGAACGAACCTCTGCATCCAGCCAGGGTTTCTGGTTCATGTAGCACGTCACAATCCAGGTGGAGGTAACATCCCAAGCACACTTGCTTATATATCAGTCCTCCGGATCCACCTTCCCATCACAGACAGCAGGCACCCTGAAGAACTGCCAGTCTGTACACAGGAAACACTCCTGCAACACAGAGGTAGCATCACTAGCATCATAGTGTTGGTGTTGGTCTGGAGAGTTTCAGCAGAGGCAGGGATCAGCATGATGGAGGTGTGGTAGGAGAGCCCGAGGTGGGGGTGAGGGACAGCTCTGTATGCATCCTGTTTGTTGCTGTAAACACTTTATAGTCATAAGCTCAGTAGTTGGAACTCCAGATTATATATCAAGACTTGTTATGGAGTCACATCTTTTTTGTTTCATCCTCAAATGAAGGTGCAACATTATGAGATGCTGACGCAGGTTTCTCCTGTGTTGGCCCCTCTTTACCCAAAGTACTTATTCGAGGCTTAAGCTGGGAGAAGAGTCTGCCGGAGCTCACCGATCACAGCATTTGTTGCGGTTTATTGCTGTCATTAATTACTGAGAGACTTTACGTCGCTGCATCAAATAAATGTCTTTTTGTTTTACAGTATGAATAAGTGTCAGACGGAATCGCTTAATTTAACGCATTTATTTACAAACGGGATGCTGCAGCTTGACTTTAATCATGAATAGCGATGGCGTGCGTGAACACAAGTTCAGTTTATGAGCACCGTGGACGGAGATTGCACCCATGAGCTGGCAGCTTGTCGAACAGAAATGAAGTGCACAGAGGACACTTAACAAATCATTCGAACCGCAGCACAGCAGTAAAAACAGCTTTAAGCTCCACAGCAGAGTCATTCTTAAGTTTATTGCTGATGTCTGATTCTCCTTTTAGAGCTCTCTGTTAAGCAACAAGGTAATTACATGGTACATAACAGGGTTATAATAATGCAACGACTTCGTGATCATAGTTTAAATCTAAGCAATTCTATTTGACTTAGTTTGAAAACATCTCTTGTTTCAATTAGCTTTAACATCAGGACCTAGCTGGCATTTTAAAAGGGAGGATATTTGCCATGCAGCGTGACTCAGAAAGACACAGTAACTATAAAATGAGCTTTAATTTCAAATGAAGGAAAGAGATGAGGCAGGTCAGCTTTAAGAACTACTTGTGCTGTCCAGGTGGATAATGAGCATAAACACTGTAACTATGCAGCACTGAGACTCACTGGAAAGCACTCGTGCTGGTTAGCTTGTTTGAAGAGAAGCGGAGAGGAGCTGAGGGGTTTGACTTACACACGACTCCAGCAGAGTGGAGGGAGAACGTACAGGCACACAGCTGTTAATGAATAGTCCACTCCAAAGCTTTGTTGATATGAATGTATAAAGATATTTCTGCGCTGCAAAAATGGATCTTGAATTGGATTATTCTGGGTATCCACACAGAGATACAGTGTCCCTTTACACTCTCTCAAAAGCCCACACAAACACACACACACACACACTCACACACATACATTATGGATTAGACTAAAATGGGAATGTTTTTTTGGGACTTGGAGGCATGTTGGGCTTGAAAGGAGTATTTGTATCAGGTGAGATCGATAGACTTACGGGTGCTTGTGTAAGCAGAATGATTTCTCCTCACTGTGAAGCCGCCACCTCAAACAGAAATGAACTCGATTAAAGTCATTGTCACAAACGTCTATCGTTTTAAACAAAAGGCACCAGACAGAATGTGCTCATTGCTACAGTGTTGAGTCATTAAGACTTAGACTTATGTGGCACCTTGTAATCGGTGACACTAACTCTAACTGCCGGCAATCAGGAAATGTAATTTTTGTTTTTATTAAAGTGTTCACCCAAGTTACTAATCAGGGATGAAAGATAATTATTCAAAAATTACACACGTTCCCCAAAACACCATTTTGCCTTTCTACAAAATATATGGTTTTATATATATTTATTTTAGAGTGTGTGTGTGTGTCTGTGTGTCTGTGTTTGTGTGTGTGTACATTAATACCACTAATTATAGTGAAAGCACTGTGAGACATTGATATGAGAATGTGTGAATCAATATTTGTCCATTTAGACAGCTGGGCTGATAGTGTTATTACCAACTTGTGTGTGTGTGTGTGTGTGTGTGTGTGTGTGTGTGTGCGTGAGTGTGCGTGTGCGCGCGTGAGTGAAGGGATACCTATACTGTGGTGCATGCTTTCGTGCTGTGCTGTGTTATGGCTTTGGGGCAAACATCATCGCTCTGCTGCTCTGCATGATTGTCACACAGAGATTATCTATCTATCTTGTTTCCTTTCATAAGCTCATTCAAACAGCCAAGATGACAGATGCATCAGTTATGAGTCTTTCGTCCAATGAGTCATGCGAAATGTATTTATTTTAATTTCTCAACAGCAAGTGGAAATGTCTGCCAGGATTATTTATTGGCATTAAATACATTTCCATCGTATGTTACTAATTGCTGGTGAGATGCAGAAACTGTATTTTAATCTCACAGTTGTAAAACATGAAAACTGCACGTCTGGATGACAGCGTGCAGCTCCTTGTTTTACTGGGTTCACTCCTGTCCAGTGCTAAGATACACAGCTCTTCACAAATTCTCATTAGCTCAGAGCAGCAGCTACAGTAGCTTCCTCTGTGCTCCTCTCCAAAACCCGTCGAGAGTCCACCCCTACCATGTCTCCAAGGAGAAATGAGCAACTGGATGGTTAATTACAGTGTGTCTCATGGCAACAGTAGGAAAGTGTGTGTATATGTGTGTGTGTATATGTGCATGTTTACATGTACATCTATGATGATCCTTTTCTAGCTCTCTGTCACTTTGTCACTTAAAGATATGTATTGAAATAATGTAGCCATATTGTTTGAAGCGCAGCCTTTGCTGTAGTATAGAGAGGCTGAAGTCTTGCAGTCACGTGACGCTGTTTTGAGTAAAGTAAGAAAGGTGGGCGAAATGATGTCACGATATTTCAAGAAAACCTGTGATAATGATATTTATGATGAGACAGGAAAGAAATACTAAACATTTCATCGATGATTGCGGCTTGCAGGCAGAAACATTTATGAGTGTGACCAAAATGAACTGCATTTTTCATCCTCCTTTTCCTACGAGGTGCTGTCACTGATGAGACTGCACCGAATTCAAAGTGAGAATCTATTGCCACAAGATGCCAGCAGCAGCAGCAGCAGCAGCAGCATTATAGTGCAATAGTAGTGACACAGCCTTATATCCAGTGACACAGTATAAATCAAATGTAAGCACAAAAGTAGCC
>VOQJ01013934.1:6670-19265 GCA_015052665.1 Apistogramma diplotaenia | reverse complement strand
GGGAACAAATTTATATTTGTAAAATGGTTTCTTAAAAAAAGAAAAAACATTTTTTTTTTTTTTTTTTTTTTTTTTGCTACAACAGAAACATTTCTATTGGTACCAAAATATACTTAAGCTCAGCACCCAGCCCTGACATGTACTTCACTGCATTTGTTTGCCCTTGGGCGAGCTCAAAGCTTCTGTATGTGCATAGCAAGGACGTGCGCGCATTCTGTATTTGTTTACTTGACACCATTTGAGTGTTTTTGATCTTTCTTGATTTGTGCATCCATATCTATTTGCCAGTTTGATTTCCCACGTTTGCGTTGCCCTCGTTAGCAGATCTGTGCATCTGTTTTTCTGCCTGTCAACACGTTTGCACGTTTGGTTTGTGTATTTCCTTTGAGTAAATGTCTGGTTTTGTTTTCGTGTTTCATGTTAACAGGAACACAGTCGCTCTGCAGCTGTTTGGTAGTTTGGCTTTAGATTGGGAGAGAAAAATAAAAGCTCAGCAGGTGTGAAATATAGGTAATTTTGTTATTGAGTGTATGCACATAAACTTAGGAGCGAGCTTTAGGCGCTGTGCATTAGCCCACATTTTAGCTCTGTTGCCATGTGAAAACCTTGCAACTGCAATTTTATTCATTTTCATATTGTATTGACTTTAATTAAAGGATTAAAGGATTACATGCTCCTCTAAATTCTTCAACTTCTTGGGCTTAGAAACCACTTCCTAAACAAACTGGATAATGACAAAAACCGCACCGTCATCAGGCACAATGCAAACCTGCTTTTTTCCCTCTCTTATTGACATTTCGAGATAATGTTGCTCTCACCCAACAGCAATAAATTCTTATATGCCTGGAAAGATCAAAAACAGTGACCTTGGAGAGTATAAAGAAGGAAGAGGATAAAATGTAGTGTGAAAGGGGAGCAGAGAAGAAAGCAAGCAGAGGGGGCTCTCCTTTGCCGACGGAGGAGCATTGCTGGAGGAAAGAGGAGAGAGGTGTATTGTTACAGATGAGATGAAGCTGTAGAAAATGGAGGGAAGAAGACTTGAGGGAGGAAAGAGGAAAGGATCATGTTTTAGTTAGATGTTTGTTCTCTGTGCATCTGTCTTCTCCACCCACCGTGGTTTATGCAGTTTGTAGCATCGTGCAACTTCTTTAAATGCTAAATAATATTAGCTTTTGCTAAGAAACTAGCATGTAGCAATGCTCTTCAGTGACCCACACCAGACGTCCAAATACATGCCACAGCAACACTTACTTTAACTGTTACCGGTTTGCTTGATCTTAATATGCGATGTCAAAGCAATATGTTGATTAGCACAGGGTTAAACCTCAGTGAAACACAATGTAATAGATTGGCAACTGTATATAGCTTGCCTATCAGGCTAATGCAATAGACAGTGTTTTGCCAGTATAGACATTTTTCATGTTTTCACAGAAACTCGAGGGTTGGTTCTGTCTTTCCTGTATTTCACTCAAAGTTGATGCTGCTGCTCAGTTTCACTTGCGATAGCAGAGCCGTGCAGATCCACCAGCGCCCAAGCAAAAAAGAAAAAAATGCTAAATGCAAACAGCACTTTCACCTTCTGTGCTGCTTAAAGTGGTTTGTTATATCACTTCAGTTTGAACGTAAACACCGGCGTTAAACCTGCTGAGGGTCAAGCGTTAGTACTGTAGCCGCTGCTTAGTCCAGCCTTTTATATCAGCACTCCCTGACCCTGACTTTGTTAACATTTATATCACGTGAAGTGATGTCACTGCACGGCCGTCTTTACAACGGCACCGGCTCAGACCACACTGGGCCGAGCGACTGTTTTGGCTTTAGGGCCGTGTGTCTGTGTAGGTTCATCATCACCAGGCCATGGTAGCACTAAGCTTTTTTAGTTCATGGAGATGTTTCACCTCTCATCAACAGACTTGTTCAAGTCTAGCAACTCATGTTCAGTCCCAAGGATTTAACCTCTAGTGCTGCTGTCAGCTTGGAGGTGATGCGACTGCATATTGTTGTATACTGGCTCTGTCCGTTTACTCAGGTGTTTGCCTACACAGAGAGCTTTGCAGCCCGCGCAGACATGCTTGCATGAGTTTCTTCGAAAACACCGAGAGCATCAGCAGTTCAGCGTGGATGACGCAGTGCATAATTTGAATACTGAACGGGCCTGACAACAGGAGTGCAGCATGAATGGGAGAAGAGTGAAAAAAACATTCAAAGTCCAAAAATCAAAATAGAGCACAAGAAACACACAGCAGTGGACACTTCTCATTGATTTTAACGCTCAGTTTAATTCCAGCTCTTGGTATGTTATGGTATGATGGACCAACAACAGCACAAGCAAGAGTGACGACCCCCACCCCAACGTGGTCACATGGGCCAAGGTGTGAATGAAGGCGTGGGTGGCACGGTCACTGGAACTCCCCGTCACTTTTTAGAAAAAGAGTCTCGGGTGAGAGCTGAGATGTCTTGACGAAGTGCAGTTGTCTCAAATGGTTAAGACCTTTGCAGCCACGCTGCTTTACTGCAACCCATCAGCGCAGAAATAACACCAAGATGACTCAAGCAGGTGTTGAAATAACGCAACAGAAAATCTGGTGGCTTTCATTGCTGCCCCGTTAGCAAAAGGCACAGTGGTTTGTGTGGTTCTGTGTGATGAAACCATCACTAAATTACTCAAAGCGTTGTATTTCTGCATTTTGTCAAGTTTTTACACAAATGGTAACGATACAAACGCATCTGCCATACCATCTAAACCAGATATTTGTTAGGTTTTACTTGGAAAATAACATAAACATTATTAATCAGTGTTAACTAGTTAGTCTTGATTCCACTCAGAGGAGAGAAATGTAAACATAAGTCTTAGTATCAGATGTTAAAAGTAGGTGAAATGCAGCTAATTGTGCAAGAAAAGTCAGTAGGTGTTACCATGGCGTGTTGGTAGTCGATGATGCCATTTCCTTCAGAGCAGGCTCTCAAATGTGAGACAGTTAATACTGCAGGAAACGCCCAAACACAGTGTTAAAGCTTTCTTACCAGAAATATGTTCAGAAGCTTAAAAAAAATAGACAGCAGCTGCGGTTCACCACGGTTTACATTATCTGTGTCCATCCACTCTAACACATATATGACACTGATACAGACTTCTGAACTCAGCGTGATCAGTGTAGTGCTTTTAAAAAAGCCCAAAGCAGCAAAAGAAATATGCCTGATCACAGATTAGGCCCGTTGTAATAAAGGATTGTTATAGATGTGTAATAGTTCACATGTACTAATGGGCACCAGCTGCTTACAGCTGTTTGTGAAACCTTTGTTCATTAGATTACACACATCTGAAGATCATTGTTTAATTGATCCGATGGATCGTCTGACTGAGGATCGAACTCTTTAGACGCAGTTCTAAAACCTTTTCTAGCTTAACGAGTACTGACGACTTTTCCTCATACGGTTTGGAGATCAGGCAGTGATCGATGCCTGTTCTTTAAGTAAAGACAGGTTGCCTAGTCATCCCTGAATTGAAACCACCAGTTTCGTCACAGACGTGTGCATACTTTTGCCACTTAGAGATATGTAATTGTGTATCAGTTTCTACAATAAACAAAGGGTGATATTTTCTTTTCATTTCTTTACTTGGATACTCTTTGCCTACTTTTAGGGCTTGCGTAAAAATCCGATCGTGTTTCAGGTCGTATTTTTCTCTGCAGCTTTACTTCATTAGTTTTGATCTTTCAAATGCTGTTTTTGATGACATTTTTCTTGACTTCACTTCTCGTTAAGCGCTCATTCCAAATGCAATAACTATTTTCGGTAAATAGATACTTTGAGGCAGAGCCGATTTCTGTGATTCTCTGAAGCGGGGGGGATAACTAATTAACAGCAAGTGACAGTAAACACTTTCTGTGTCTCTGGTGATCAGCCAGTGAGGTAGTAAAGCCAGCTTAGCGTCACTGGTAGCTCTATATTTAGGACTCTTACCGAGTGTTTGTTTATGAGCTTTCAAACTGTAAATACATTAAAGCCCAACAGTAAACTGAATCACTGCATGCAGTAGTTAAATGCATCTGATGACTTAAGAATAAACATCAGCACATGTAAATCCTACATGTCCCTCAAAGCAGATGCACATAGCTCGTCATATCAGATGCTCGTGCCAGCATAGAACAGCACTCAACTACAGTATATTGTCTTACTGTAATGGGAGCGGCTCTCATAATGGCAGAGGACGAGTCAAACAGAGGTGAAAGCAGAAATCAGCACGGCTGTCAGGTCACTGTGACTGTGCATAAGTAACAGACTGTTTCTGTGAGTGAGCGTGGATGAGCATTAATGTGACAGTCGCACAGCAAGGTGTAGAAGACTGCCTGTCTACTGTCCTGTTGGCTTAACCCTGAACACACACACACACACACACACACACACAGCAGGGGAGTGGTGTTAGAGGACATCCAGAGTTAACAGGTGAGGGCAGTGTGTGTGTGTGTGTGTGTGTGTGTGTTTTTGTCTTCAGTGACTACAGCAGGTGGAGAGGCACTCAGACTAACTGTGCTTTAATGTCACTCCAGATTAATTTTTTTGTAATGTACATCACTCCTTGAAATTATCATGTATATTAATTATTTTTTTCTCCTTGGTGGAGGAGATGTTTCCAGCTTTGTGGGCTACAACAAAACGTGCAAAGCCAAGTTAAATGAAGTTTTGTGGAGAGGTGTGCACTGTTAATGCGCCTTTCTAATTTTTACATTTCCATCTACAGGACTTCCATTCTTCTGACTCCATGTTACTGCATTTCCTTCCAGCTGGTGCACTGATGGTTGGCTGTCACTGGGGTGCATCACTATAGTGAAAGGCTGATGCATTAACAACACAGTGCAATAAGCCAGACGTGTCTTATGTGACTAATGTCTTACTAGGGTGGTTATACCTTGTCTGACTGTAAAGTTAATTCCCTCTAATACTCACCTCCCACTCTGCTTCACTGTATGATTAGGTCAATCAGATATGGTCATTACTATGAACTGACACTGATGATATTATTAAATCAGTCTGGAGGAAGGTGTGAGGCCAACATTCGGTCAAGCAGTTTATATTTAGCTCTGAACTAATCAACAGGATGGTTTTTTGTTTAATATATTTTGTTGTTACCTGTGTGCCGGTTGACCTGCATAGGACTGTGGTGTTTGAGTCCCTTTGAATCTTTTACTGATTGTTAATGGGTTCAGAATCAACATTCACAAGTAACCAGCCTGTAATTATAGTTTGTTGTCTGCAAGGCAGAACCCACAAGATGACAGTGTAATTACAGCTTATCTCACCTGAAAATGAGATCATATGACACGCTGAAATAACAACTGCAGCCTACCTGCACCTCATATGTCTTACAGTTTATTCTCCACCAGCTCTTTGATTAATATACTGGAAGCTGCTAACAACACTGTGTTAAACTCTAGGGGCAAATGCATTTAATACAGCATGTATTCTTTTTTCATTTTTGGTGTTTTTCATAAGAAACAGGAATCATTTCAATAAGTGTAAGTAACCATTGCTGCATTACTGTGTAAACGTCAGGAGCCAGACTAGAAGCAAATCTTCTAGCCAGAAATAAATGACACATGAAATAGTGTTTTTTGCACCAACAACGTGATTCCCAAAAATGCATGGGGTAAAAACCTGACATATATCGTGTGTGGTGTGCATAGTGTGCCCCTAAAAAAATCTGAGGAAACTGGGAGAACAAAAGGAGAACAATTTGTTCTCACAGGTCCAAAAACTATACCACGGCACATGAACAGTAAATGAAAGTCAGGTCATTAAGAAATAGGGGGAAAAATCCAGCAAAGACGTGACACCAGCCTGGAGAGATTCATCTGGCTCTTCAGCTCAGAAATGATCTCAGCAGCTGCCAAGAAACCATTCTTAAGGAAGGGAAACGTGGAGAATCTGGGCTGTTTCCCCCTTTAAGAAAGTACTCATTATAAAACTTAGGTCTAAAAGAGATTGAATTAATTACAAATATAAAATATTTATATGACTAAAAGACAACAACAGCGCAATTCAGGCAACCTCCTCCTCTCCTCTGTGGTCTTTGTGTCGCACGGCTCGGATCGCAGCCTCCAGTATCTGTTTCCTCCTTAACCGAAGCTGAAGGTCAGAAAAACGGTTGAGCAGGAACTCTCACCGTGTTGAGCGCGTAACAGTGTAACATCAATGTGGACTAATTTTGAAACTCTTGTGCAAGACATCAGGATATTTATAACCCGGCGGTTCGCTTAAAATGAGCTCTTGAACAGCAGGACAGGAAGGCAAACATGTGCCTGTTTCACCGGCCTTAAAAGAGCGGGTGTGCCATTGATGCCGTGTGTGCGTTAATATTTATAGGTGTGCATCATCACCCTCAATAACCAGCCTCTCCTTTCTCTAATCCATCCATTCGTGTTGAACAAATATAAAGAGTTGTTTTGCCCGAACAAATTGCTGTGATGCATAAACATGGACATCAAACAGGTGGTCGCAAAGTCTTTGTTTAAGTGCAGGTCATGTTCTGAAGTGTCTGTTTCTGTTTCCAGCCGAGCCCCTTCCTCTGATGGACCTGTGTCGGCGTGCGGCCCGGCTGGCGTTAGGCAGAGACCGGCTACAGGAGATAGAGCGCCTTCCTCTACCCCAGTCCCTCAAAAATTACCTCCAGTACCAGTGACTGACACCAGCAGAACCAGCTGGGAATACAAGGAACATACAAGGAAGCCCAAAGACGGATGGATGAAAGAATTAATTCAAGGATTCAAAGAAGGGATGATTGATGCAAGAATGTCCACAGTGGGAGTGTCATGCCTCGCACAGATTTCTAAAAGGACGGGATAGGAAGATGGTGTCTGAACTGACGGGGGGGTTGGGGGGTTGGGGGTTTGGGCTGTCAAGCAAAGAATAGGACGAGCACCAGCTTCTTTTGGATTTTGAGCTGCTTTTTTTTTCTTTCTTTTTTTTCCATTCGTTTGGAACCTGAAATAAATTATTAATGATGGCATCCCATCAGTGTCTCACTCATCCAGAATAAAACCCCTTCCTCAGATGGCACAGTGTCGTTAAGTGGTCAAAGAGACAGTGGTAAGATGACCACCGCCACCTAGTGACAGGAATAAAAACAGCGCCGAGAAAGCACACTAAACCCATCCACGGAGGCCTTTCTGACGTGCAGTCAGTGACCATATCATTGTTGTTGGATACCATAGCGGGTGTTCAGGATCTCCACCGGCACAGGCTGCAGAGTCCAGATGTCCAAGAGGATTTTAGCACTAATGTTTTTATCAGATCGACTCGGGCCCCGACCAAAAGCTCCCGCTGCATACAGAGCACATCAGAGCGTGGCTACGGGCTGCATGTGCAGTTTGAAAGTCAGTATGCCAAAATATAGGTCCTGGCTTCAGGGAGACATTAGTTAAAAGCAAAGCCCTTTTCAGACATGTAGCATCTCTGACCCTTTTTAAATGCAGACTTAAGATATTCTAACTATACAGAGCCGTGTACGCTACAGAGACATGGTGTGGAGCAAAAGGCTTGTGCTCTCCTGTAGTGATAATAAAAATTAATGTTTACTGTTTAACTGATTATTGATCGCTGTGGGGCTGACGGTCACCGGCTCTCACTCATCGGTTTCAGGATGTTTTAGCATATGACAATGTTTTTTATCTACTGGTTATTTTACAGCAGCCGTATGTAAACTGTTTTACATGCAGGCTCTTCATCATTTCATTCACGCAGCCACCGTGACCAAAATGTGCGGATCTATCAACAAATTGGCGGGTTCTGTGGGCAGGAGGACAGATATCCAGCTGAGACTTCTGTTTCTGTCCGCTGATCGTTGTTTTTAAAAAGCTAGTAAAGTTATGAAGTGGTCTATCCTTTGTGATCTGTACTCAGAGTACAAAGTGAAACCAGCCTGTGAGCACCCTGAGTAAAGTCTGATTAATTAGGGGTTTTTAATGATTATTGTTAAAATTATACATAAATAAATTGTAACAAGTCAGATTTAGTTCATTAATTGTGCTTCACTGTCCTTTGAACAACAGATCATTTGATTTCAGATAAATTTCAGATCTCCCAAACTGTGGCTTCACTGGTTGCCAACAACCAAACTGTCCTCAGATTATTATTATTATTATTTTGGAAGAGTTTGGTCTGAAAATCGAACTGCTCTGTTAATTTAATGAGTCGCATGTCTGAAAGGGGCTCCTCGTGCTTGTTGTGTAGAGTATTTTTGAATTTTTATGTTAGTTTTAGTTTTTCTGCACTGCCAACCATTCGTCACTGGACACTAAATCATTCATTGCGATGTCATCTCACAACCAAAGTATCTCACAGGAAGCTGCAGAGTGTACGAATGTATCTTGGGGCTGCAGGTCGCGGGCCGCCGTGTATCCGGTGCTAACGTGCCGTTTGGCACAAAGACGCACCTGCTGCTGTATGTAGCGCCCTGCTGTAGCTCACTGCTGGCAGACGGCATCTGTCTGCTCGCCGCACAACTGTCTTAATGACCACGAAGGACAGGACTGACAGGAGCAGAGCGACTCGATCTGCGACAAAGGCTGTAGTCGCACGGGAGACGTGTCGCTGGCTCACGATAGGATGCAGATGACCAGTGCACGACACACACGTGCACACTGATGATCAGTCACGTTTTCTTTCCTATTAAAGACTTGGATCACTTTGTTTTTTTTTTACTCTTGAGTTTGTATCCTTTATTAATTAATTATTATTATTATTATTGTGAGAGTGAGGTCTGAATCTGCTAATGGTTAGGATGATGATGATGATGATGATGATGATGTTTATTTATCACAGGCTAGTTCTGTTTGTTTCATTAAACTGATCAGTGATGGTTACATTCAGGTAAATGAAATACAAAGATGCTGGTGATGAAGGGAGATAGAAATTTAAAATTTGTTTGCTCAAATGCTGCTTTTATTATTATTATTAATATTATTATTTTAATTTTATTATTATTTGTGATGGCCGTGGTCTTACATCCTGTTTCTGTAGGTTAGGATGGGGAGTAAAGGACCATTTCACGTATGTAGTCGAATGTATGGACGAACAGTGCAGTTGAGATGTCAACAGACATGAAATGTGAATAAAAGCCAAGTGAATTTCAAAATAAATCTTTGTATTTCTTTCATTTCCTTTTGCTTGTAAAATAGACCCAAAAACAACAGACTGAGGTTAAGTTTACAGTATACGTCTGAAAACAAAAATAAAGGTGAGAGGGAATGAATGAAGTGCGAGTCCGTTGGATCGTCTCGGCCTCAGACAGCTTCAGCATCTTTAATTGTGTCTGCGGGAGCATTTTATCCACCGAGCAAGGCCTAGGCAGGGAAAATGAGGCTGTTAAGTTCTTGTCAAGTGTGCACTTTCCACTTGAGAAAGTAAACAGCTAATGCTGTACTCATCAGCTCCTGCAGCTGTAAATACAGCCGGAGAGATACTGATGCCCTAAAATGTCCAGAGCGAAAGCACAAACACTGCTGAGGCTTGCTGTGGTCTTAGGCTTCATATTTCCACTGCACAATCTGGAATCAGACTCCCACTGAAACATCATTAGGTCCAGGCTCACCGTATCTTAGCACACGGGGGACTGTTTTTGAGATCAATAGCAGACAGGCTACGTAATGATGCTACTGCAGCACGGTCCTGCCATAGGTGGATCCAACACTTAGTTTAACAGGACATTATGTATCCTTAAACACACACACATACACACTCTTCATGTCTAACAGCAGTCTGATCATCAGCAGTTTTATTTACCTTTCAGCTCTTTCTTTTAGCTCATGTACAAATAAAATATCTGAGCTTAGGAACAAACTGTCGACTGTATCTCTGCTGTATCCAGGTTGTTCAAAGCACTCGACCCTTTCGCTCTCTAAAGCAGAGAAATGGCAACAAAGCTGCTGCTGTTTTCTATTCTGGGACTTTGACAGGAAGCAGAGATGTGAAAAGGGGTCCACAACACACCTCACATTCCCCCCTTTTTCCCCGAGGAGGATAGTTTGCCCTCGGAGTGGCGATGAAGACCAGAGAGCACAAAGAACATTTCTGATTAAAACAGACTTCCAGAGCTGTCTGAATAAACAGCAGCGACATTCTTCACTGTTTTTGCTTTTCTGTCATCGGCTGTTAGATAAAAAGGGACCCACTGAACAAATGTGCGCAGGGAAACAAACATTATGTGTTGCCAATGTAGCTGAGTGAGCCAGAGCACTCATCACATAAAACTGTTATGGCTATGACCATCTGGGGCTGCATGGGCTGTTTTGGCTGTAGCGCTGCAGTGTTTTCAGCATACTCGCACAAACCCTGAATAAATGAAACGCAGGGAGGAAAGGAAACTCCCACTTCGCCTTGAAGCAATGAGAATGTCACTTTGTTGCAGGAAGAAGAATGATTATGTGCCGACGCACTGCAGCCTCTCATCTATTCCGACAGATCAACATGCACAGAGCAGGCCATTAGTGACGTAAAGAGGAAAACAACGGGAGAAGCGAGAAGGGAAAGAACAGGGATGAGAAACAGGACCCTTCACCTGATAACAGGGCTCGTGTCGTTGCTATGGTGTGCGGCACACATAGGAGGGAGTGTTTGTGTGTGCGTGCATGTTTGTAAGTGAAAAACAAAAAGGTACAGCAGAAAAACAAACTGCATGTCCACATTTATTCAAGCCAAGGCTGCAACAGACAAACAAGCCTGAACTGTGCTTAAATATCCTAACTGCTCCAGAGGCTATGCTGGGTCATCTCTCTGAATGTAGTCAATTTGATTTCATCCTTCAAGATTTATATTTTGATCGTGGGTGTGTCGGGGGAATAATAATTTGCAAGTTTGCTCACTTACAAAGAAATGAACAGCCTCTAATTTTCATGGTTGTTTCATTTTAATGGAGAGGGACATAATATCAGCCACATATCCAGAATAATCACATTAAATATTCAAAAGTCACCAGCTGATTTGCACGTCATTGAGTGAAATAAGTATTCGATCCCCTTCAATCCACCCAGAAGTCTGGCTCTCACTGATTGGCTGTGTATCCCTGTCAATCAATCCATTACAGATACTCCTGAGCTCACCTCGTTATGTGCATAAAGCACACCTGTCCACCGAATCAGACCAAAGAACTGCCAAAGGAAATCAAGGGTAAGTTTGTAGACCTGCACAAGGCCCGAATGGACTACAGGACCATCAGCGAGAAGCTTTGTGAGAAGGTGACACTGTTGGTGCCATTATTTAGAAATGGAGCAAATCTAAAATGATCGCCGTCGCTCTGGAGCTTCTTACAAGATCTCACCTCATGGGGTGAAGATGATCATGAGAAAGGTGGTGAATCAGCCCAAAACTACACGGAGGAGCTTGTTAATGACCTGAAGGCAGCTGGGACAGTCACTGGTACCACTACACTGTAACAGACAAATCTTGTATCAAGAAGGCACATGTACACATGTCTCCAGTTTGCCAATGAACGGCTAAACGATTTTCGTTCTCTGATGAAACCAGAATCGAGGTCTTTGGCATCAACTTGACCCGTCGTGTTTGGAGGAAGAGAAATGCTGAGTATACCATACCAATTTATGAAAGCAACCTCAGCTCACACAAGGTGCTGAACACTGAAACATATGAAAAAAGAAACTCTTTTGAGTTTAAAAACATAGAGTTCAAACCAGGTCTCGCTGGGATTGAAAGCCAAGGAAGAAAGATTGGTTTTAAGACAAACTTTAAAAATAGATAGAGAAGAGGCCTCTCAAACTTGCAAAGGCAAGTTATTCCATATCTTAGGAGCAACGATAGCGATCCGAGCTTCCTTCTGGATCTCGGAGCTTCCAGGAGCAGCCGGTCTGCCGACCTGCAAGGCTGATGAGGTACGAGGGGTGAAGAAGCTCAGAGAACGTAAGGCAGGGATTGTGCAGAGATTTTTAAAAAACACAAGAGTTTTAAAATGGATCCTAAACTGTATACAGGCAACCAGTGCAGTGAGACCAGGACAGAGGTATGATGTATGACCCAGAGATCCCCACAGTCAAGCACAGAGGGGAAACTTTAGGCTTTGGGGCTGTTTTTCTTCTAAGGGTGCAGGACGACTGCACCACAATGGACGGGGCCATGTACCATAAAATCTTGGACAAAACCTCCTTCCCCAGTCAGAACACTGAAGATGAGTCATGAATGGGTCTCCCAGCATGACAATGACACAAAACATACCAACAAAGAAGTGTCTGAAGAAGCACATTAAGGTCCAGAACCCTAAAGGATTTAGGTTAACACAGAGGAACAAATGACCATTCACAGTCACGTCTATGAATAATTTAGAATTACCAGTCAACCTAACTGCACTGCCCATATTATGTCTTTCCTCATTAATATTAAACTACTATAAAATTCTTCTTTTTTTTAAGTGAGCAAGCAAATAATAATTCACCCCTCTGTAAGGGGAGCATCTGTCCACACACCCTGCTTCCAAATCTACTCTGGACAGGTTGCCGGGGGAACAACAAAATTAAATAATTTTACAGTGAAAGAACTATGGAAACACACACACACACACACACACACACACACACACACACACACACACACA
>VOQJ01013933.1:11938-23570 GCA_015052665.1 Apistogramma diplotaenia | reverse complement strand
TTTTTTTTTTGCAAATTTGTGAGTTTGAGATCAGAACACCTTTTATGCACCGAGAACCTGGTTCAGTATGCTGGTTTATGCCTGCACTGCATGCATTTAAACATATGAATTTACTACATCTCCAATACAACACATGCCACCTTGATGTGCAGCCCATATCAGCACCTACTATATTTATGTCTTTGCATTTTAAATGGAAGTGAGAGTGAGTGTCTTCAGGCGATCAGAATGAGCTATTACCATGATGATTGAAAAGTGAGGGAGCAAGCAAGGCTGACAAATGAAATCAAACTTCATAAGACCTGCCAGTTGTGTCAGTTGTTATCCATATCTCAAGCGCACTATGGTACTGCAACGCAGCGTACTGCCTTCTCATCTGTCGGCTCAAATTCATCACATTCTCGACTGTTTCTTTTAAGTCACAAGTGTCAGTGTGAAGAGGAGTCTTAATTGACAACTGAGTGGCACAGACGCGGACCGCAGCCTTTATTTTGGTGCCAAGAAGGGTTGTGTTGTTTTGATGAGCTATTATTGGCAGAAGCCAGTAGCAGATAGCAGTCGGCCTGGAAATGGGAAGTGACATCAGACAGAGAGGAGCTTGTCATTGTCTTCAGGCAAGTTCAATCTTGCTGTAAGTTAGGAACAGCCTGTTGAAATGTCACTCAGAACACTTTCTTATCTCTCGAGATGGGAAATTTGGGTTGATTTGGTGAAATTATTTAGACATCTGGCTTTGGGTTTTGGAATAGCTAAATAGGTTTGGCATGGTTTCAGAAAGATGCTTTCTGGCAAATTTGATTTGTTATGTTGAGCACTGAAAGCTATCATGAGCCACCAGCCTTCATTTGCAGCTTATTTAAGATCATCAGTCCAAAATTTGCTATTTTGTTTCGTCACATTGTATTTATTCTGGAAATTTCACTGGAAGGTGACTTTCCAGATGACTTTAAAAATCAAGAACTGGGTGCACAAGTTATAATTTATTTTGGATTTTCTGTAATCCACACACACAGTCAAAAAATACATACTAGCACAAATATACTCCACTTAATAAGTGGTGCTGAAGCTTCTACAGTGTCAACAAGGACAAGGCCTGTTAACTGCTTGTCAGTGATCATGATTGACTAGTTTCTCTTTGCCAGCATGAAAAGCATTTCTTTGACAGCACTCTTGGATTGACCAATACAACAACGGGAAAGTCCAGGGAACTGAGTGAAGAACCAAAAAGGAAAAAAAGAAATGGATTTAGACAAGTTGGGAAGTCTCTTGGAGCCATTTCTAAACAGCTGCAGAATCCAAGATCATTAGTTGTACATAAATACAAGTTATTTAAATGTGTCACCACTTTACCAAGGTCTGGAAGAAGACCCAAACCTAAGATGAGGAATTGGTTAGGATGTTCAAGAGCAACCCAGGAACCACCAATGCACAAGCCTGCCATGAACTTGAAACAGCCGGAACGCCAGCATCACTGTGTACAGTGAAGTGAGTTTTACATCACCATAGATTGAGAGGCTGCTGACCAAGAAAGAAGCCCCCACTCCAAAATCAGCATCCTTAAACTCAACTGAAATTTGTAGCTGCCCATGTGGACAAGTCAAACACCTTCTGGAGAAAGGTTTCACTTCACTGAGCTACTTTGCCACGATGATAGGAGAGATGCTTGGAGGAGTAAATGTGAGACTTTCAAACCTAAGAACAGTGCAACAAATGTCCAGAACTTAAAACTTGAAATTAGTTTGGTGTTTGAGCAGGACGACGATCCCAAACACACATCAGAACTGATTTTAAAATGGATAAAGCAGGCTAACATTAAGCTTCTGGAAAGGACTTCCCAAAACCCTGACTTCAGCCCTGTTGAAAATTTGATTAAAAGCCAGTCCGTGCCAGAAAACCAACCAGTTTAAATTCCACCAATGCTGCCAAGAAGAGTGGTCAAATATCCAGCCAGAGATGTACTGTACCAGAAGCATGTTGATGGCTGGTTGAGCTGCAACGTACTAAGAAATTTTTGACCAAATATTGATCTTGCATGGATCAGAGAAAATCCAAAATAAATTCAAGCTTGTGCACCCAATTCTTATTTTTTTTTTTTTAATTTTTATAAAAGTAATTTAAGATGCATGATGTACAACCAGTCCACCCTGGAAAAAGAACTGTTCAAAGAAAATATTAACCCACTAAAATTTCCATGATGAATGTAATCTTCTGACCACAACTGCACTAGGGCACCAGGTAGGTAAAGTCTATCTAATGTGTGATTTGACTGAATCAAATATGTGCCATGAATTTTTTATAGGTATTAATTTTTCCCTATTAACATAAAAACATGAAGTCCCAGTCCCACCCATTGCACAGGACTGTGGAAGAAATCTTAAAGACACATTTCTTAAAACATGAATGAATAAATCAGTTAGGTCGTCTGGCTACATACCACTGCACATTGGCATGTTGTGCCTTGTAATTTAAGTACCAGATTGCACTTATCATGGCAACTAATGTAAACTGTTGTTCTTGGTTCCATAACCAGCACTCTGAGCACATATGGCATTTATAACCAATGCACAGTAAATCAGTGAGGCATCTGTAACATAGAAGCTCAATAGAAGCACTTCATAATCACAATATTCTCCTCTAATATTCACTCAGCTGGAGTACAGTGTAAATAAATAGCTCTCAGCGCAGTGCATCTTGCTGTACATTGATCATGAGCACGAGACCCCAGGCAACAATGCACAAAAGAAAAATGGCTTCCTTATTTTCACTCATCCGAGGCTCTGTGCAGCCCTTAATAGACAGAATCAGAATGTCTGCTGTGGTGTTGCAGGCTTTATGAGACCATTACCGCTTTTTATTGTGTATCCCAGGACTAATGGCTTTCTATAGTTCCTCTGATTTACGGCCTGTCAGCTTTGTGGCTGTCCATTAGAATGAGAGGTTGACATCAAGCCAGTGGTTGAAGTGCCCACTGTTAAAAATAAGGAAGTCGTGTCTCGCACATTGACGCCAGGCTCCTGAAACCTCTATTCCCAAAACACATTCACGGATGCTAGTTTTCCAACCTGCTTTGGTCCTTTCATATGCTTCCCTTCTGCTTCATAGGTGCTTTTATTTAGTCATTCTATGGCATGAATGACACATGGTGTTACTAGGTTGTAGGAAAATAACATTATGTCAAATCTGTTAAAATGCATTAATATTTAATGAGTGAAGTCAGCTGCATTAAACTGAGTTTTTATGGATGCTCTGTCATAATGCATAAATTGACCTAGCACTTAAACACATCATTAAATGTTAGCTTGCCATTAGGATTTTACATTCAGCTTTGCTTTTGTAATGTGTTTAGGTACGCTTTTAGTAAAGCACTGCGAGCCACTCACAGAGTTTCATTGATTGCTGGTGCCGAGGTAAGCAATAGTAACAGTGCTATCATTTTAAAATTCAGTGACTGTTCGGGTTTAGTTCAAATCTGCTCGTATGTTTCTAGTTTTGTCCGTCTGCAATAATAACAAAGCTGCTAAAAAGATACAGCTTTGCAATACTGATAGTAGGTAACAGGGTTCAAATCTGCCCCTAACCAGAGAGACTTAATATCCTCTTGGTTTTGGTGTTAGTGAGCCTCATTAGCCAGCAGTAAATCATTCATTGGAGGAGGGGAGAGCAGCAGATGTGTGCACACTATGGCATACAAACTTGGGGAGTGGCTGAGAGTCCCAGGCCTCTAAAAATAATGATAGCAGCCCTCCATCATTTGCTTTATTTCAGGTTGACCACAGTAAGGCCTGGTGCGAAGGCCTGGGCAGATACCGAGCTGCCTGGCCTCCTTCCGTGAGCGGACCATGTGAGAAAACCTCGGGAGCGAACCCATGGAAACCTTGTTATGACTTTTACTTCCTCTAAGGGAAATGGTGTTTAGAGGCTTTTGCATGTGAACTTTTCAAATGCACATTTTTAAAAACATCTTCACACGAAACCACATTCAGAGGAATTTGTTGAGACTTAGCGATGATCTATGCTTACCAACTGGCCCGCTGTTGTGCCAAAAACCACTGTTGGCAACTTTTCAGTTCGAAAACTCACTGGCAGTTATCGCTAAAGTTGCTTGAAGTCAGTCATTCTTCTTTTTCAGTATTGAATGATAGACTAGAAGACTCGTAGGTGCATGGAGCCCTGATCAGTTCCAGAAAAATCGGAGCCTCAGCACGCACATTGCCTACAAATCAACAAGCACTGTTGGCATTTCGATATCAGGGTATTGTAAGTACTGGTTCTGGTGTTTTCTGTCTTTTGGGATGTTCAGGATACACAGTGAAAAATTTCCAGCTAATGTCAATCATGGACCGCTAGAATTAACGGCTGTGGCTGAAGAACAAAATCCTTTTAACGAAAAAAAATCCTAACCTCGTCAATATCTTGACTGGATTTTCTATTTACTTTGCATGAATCAAAATGGGTTTGGCGTGAATGGGTCGGTAAACAAAAGCAATCTGAGAAAGCAACCAGGTCTCAAACAACATTTTTGCCATTGGTGGAAGCTGGCTTGTCACAGTAGGAAAAGAACAGGTGCAAGCCATTACATTAATGATGGCTGCATTGTATTTAGTTGTTCCAGTCCTGTTATTTAACACACTGGCTGGCTTGGCTTACTGGGACGCACAACAAACCGAGCCATTAGTAATGTTATTAAATACACAACGGTATTAGCTACAGCTGTGCTACACCTGCTCTAACAAGTCAAAATGTCTTTCACGGAAAAACAAAAGGCTTATTTGCACCAGCTTTGAAAATCACCTCAAATAACTGCTTAATTTCTTATTTGAGTACATTGAGATGTTGTGATGATGGGTCACAACAAATTAGAGCCATTTCCAGAAGTCAAAGAAAGAGAAAAAGATCAGAGATGAAAATCTGAAACGGACCCGCTCCACGTTGCCGTTGCCCGGCAGTGTGAGCACATGCGGACAAACAGGAAGGAATGTTTAATTTAAAGGGGATCGTAAATGGATCACTCGACACGAAAAGCCACCTCAGACTTTTATCTCTGTTGGCTCTTGAATGACCTTTCATACAGCATTTTATTTTTTATTTACAGCTAAACTAACTTTAGAGCCTTTCGAGTTGAAGGACAATACTCTTATCTCACATAATCTGTCGTGAATCTAACATAAACCTCACTTTATTAGCTCATACACGCGGATCATCCCTGTGGAATTAGAGTAGAAAGAAATTAAATGTAACAATTTAACGTCCTTCAGATGTTCTGGCAGGAAATCACTTTGCTCTGTAATTCTCCTGCACTATGTGATGCACGATTAGCAAGATGCACTCTGATGACCGCAGATATCTTGTCAGTATTTTGCTGTTTTCCCCTGATTGTTAGTGCTGTTTAAGAGGCACAGTCGGGAGTAAGGCAGGTGATCCCTGATGGGGGTGGAGCTGGTCTTGCTTCATACAAAATCAATTCTGGCCTTTGGTGTTGGCAAGCCGGCAGGGTAGGGGGGCGAGGAGGGGGAACACATGTCTGACACCTTCTGACTTTTTCATGAGGAACTGTTTGAAGTTTTAAACCCCCACAGAGGATTCTCGGGGCGATGAATATAGAGAGGGGTGCGGCTTAAAGCTCAGACATATTATCATCAGTGATGTCCGTCACGCAGTTTGATGAAGAAAGTCAAATAATTTAAGTTTTACTAAAAAATATTAAACGCTTCACGGCTGTGCTGTTTATTCAGCAACAACACAGGTCTTTTCTTACGCGATAGACTTCGTTTCATTATTAGCGCCACTTAAGTCATCCTTGTCTCGAGTGGTTCTGTTCTCGTGCTGTGGTGGGCACAAAGAAGAGGAGCATGACCTCAAAGCATCTTTTGTTGCAGAGGCAGTAGTGGGTGGTGACTGGGATTCATGTGATGGGGTGAGGAGGTGTGTTTGGTACTGAGGAGGGTGGGCTGACAATGACAAGCTTGAGTTCCGCAGTCCTGGTGGTCCTGTTTATCAAGCTGAAGACAATTTCCCACCAAATGTGTAATGGTGCCATGTTCATCTCAGACTATTTTTGTTTCCCTTTGACCCCTATTTTAATTATTGAAATTTGGCAGATGTCTAGCTTCTGCTAATCCTGAGCTAATGGTGCTGCTGAACATCAAGTCAGGTTTGATGTGTCTCTTGTCCAGATCGCTCCGTATTGGCTCCTTGACTGCTTTCAAAAGTGCTTGGACAGCTGAGTTAAAGTTATTTATATTTCAAGATTTCTTTGGCCATCTTTGTGGACAGTTTAGTGCAGTTCCTCAAGTGGCCCCTTAAGTCGGGCTCCAAAAGCAAGTAAATACCCCAACAGACCCACATGTGATGAGGAGGGGCCGGTCTGACTGTGTAACCGATTGGCTAAAGACTTGTCAATCACGAGTCGTTAGCATTCCATGGATGATCTTTTTTGAAACATTGGGACATCTACCAATCTGAAGGTTGGTGGATCAATCCCTGGCATGTTGAAGCACTGTGGGCAAGATACTAAACCCCACGTTTCCATCTGTGTGCGCGTGAGTAGAGAATTCAGTGGAAAAGGGCCAAAGGGAATAAGTGCTAGTGCACTTACCAACAATGTTGGGCTGCACATTTTGGAAACACTTGTATGCTACTGAATTTTAGGCGAGCACTAGCTAAGGAAGGAAGTTAACCTGCATTTTTAGATGTTACTGTAACTTCTTTAGCAATCTCACCTCAGAGGTTTACTTTGTTTATTTATTCAGCACATCTTGTCGCGGTTTGAGATTTTTTTAAAAGTCCCTTTGTTTTTTTTCCTTGTCTCTTGACACTATTGTCAGTTTTACTTTCTGTCTTTGTTAGTCCTCCTTTGCAATTGTTTTGTAGTCTTATTAGGCAAGCCTGTAGCGTTTCTGGTCCTTTTTTTTCTCTGCGTGCCTTTTGCATTGTTTGCCTAGACTGACTGCCTTAAAGCTTATGACCACTTCTTACTTTTGGTTTAAGAAATTTTGGCTTTCAATCTGTCTCCTTGTGTCCTGGGTTTGGGTCCATTTCTTATGCAATTATTACACAATCTGCTTAAGTTATTGATTGTAGTGCACTTGTTTTGTATAATTGTTCAGTTGTGGAATAGAAATTAACATATTTGAATTATGTTGGAGTTTGTCCAGTGCACTCAGTTTGGAAACTCACAGTTTACATGAAATTTATTGGCAGCATGTTACAGGACAATTGTGTGTGAAGAGCATTGTTTTAATTTTTTTATTTAGAAAAAAAAACTCTTTCTAAGTGTAATGAATACCATACATATTTTTTTTGTACATGTGCCAACACATTTCAACAATTATCTTTTTTTAAGCCAAAACTTTAACCTGTCATCATGCAATTTCATGTCCACCTTTTTCTAAATATTTACTTTAAGTTAAAACATTAGAAATTCTGCAAATGCTTTCTAGCCAGTTTTTGTTGGCTGAAGAAAAGCACATTTTTCCAGCATTGCTGGCTACCTTGGTTTTTGGTTTTATTGTTTAATCTGACAGCAACAGACACACACTACACTGACCAGTCCTCCAAAACCAAAGAAAGTGTCATTTGCTGACTTCCTCTAACAGATGCTGTTGCTCGTCTCAGGCAAGTGCAATGTCCTGGATCTGGTGGCACTGCTATATAACTGCTGTATAAATAGATTCCTATGACAGAGCCATTCATCTCCAGCCATGAACACATCAACATTAAAAGACAGCTCACCAAGACCTCTGCGCTTGTTAGGGCAAGATCAGCAGTCCAGATGCCCAAGATGTAAACTCGTGAAGGGAAGATTAATTTATCTGTCATCCCTGCCTTTGACAGTAGTTATAAATCTGATTTAGCTGTTGAGCGGGGGCCATGAAGGGCAGTTGGACATTAAGATTTCAAAGGAGTGATATCAAGAGAACGAACTCGTGACTCACAGCCTGCCACAAACAGGTCAAAAGTTCTTGTGGGATGCGATGTTTTGCAAGTTAAAAAAAAAAAAAAGGACTCATCTCTTCTTTGTGTTATTTTCAAAATGGTGGCTATCATGTGAGGCGAGAAGCGGGCACAGGGTGTCAAAGGAGCTATTTAGCGGTAGATGGATGGGAACAGGCGATATGAGGTGGTCACATCCTGTGACCATCTGCACGGGAGTCATGCTAGTTATTCAGAACACACAGATGCACGGGCATTACATGACACTCTATGCAGATATTTGGATGTGTGACAAAATGTTTAGCGGCAGTTCGTGTAACTGGATTCTGACGTGCCGGTATTTTTCGTCAGGTTCGGTGTGGGTTTCTTTTTTGGGTGCAGACTTCAAGCATTTTTTTTTCTTCTCGTGAAATGAACTTTATCCTCTGCTGAGTTTCTGTTTTTAAGCCATTTACAGCTGTAGGTCTGGCAGTGTCAACGTTATCCTTTGATGGGGACATTAACTTCCTTTTTTCTCTCCCTTTCTCAACTCAACCTATCAGTGACTTAAGGAAAGTCAGGTATTCTGAAATAACCCACTGCTTTAAGATGGTTAAGGTGGGGATAAAATGTCATACCACATTAAACAGCCCAATGACCTGATCACAGAGATGTGTAGGTGTATTGTGAGTGGGAGGGGCGACGCACGATGATGAATCTCTTTCTTTGAAGCCCTTTTCTCTTCCATGTGTGTGCTGCTTTCACTCAGATGAAACCGCAGCCTTTGTATAGCAAACAACATGGTTTGGTGATGACAACAAAGAGAGTTTTTAAGGGAGCCTGTTTTCACTGTACACATGGATGTCAGTGGAAAAGGAACTGAACACACTCAGAAGTCCTGTATATTTACTACGCTGTGTAATCTAGTGGCAAGAAATGTATACTTGAATAGAGTGTGCATTTCCATGTGTTACTGCTTTACCAGTTCACATAGACCATCAACAGTGGTTAAGTTATGTTTGGCCATACTTGTAGTTCATTTTATGTTGCTTTACATTTAAACTCCCCCAAATTTTGGACATATATTTTGCACTGTTTGCTCAGCTTAATTTAAAAGTGACATTCTATTAAATGATAACAAGTAATGTATCAGTAATTTTTATTCTGTCACGCAACATTGTGCCGTTAGTTTGAAATAAGCCATTCTGACGTGCAGCATAATGCATGCCATTATTTTAATTATTTTGCCTTAATGCGTTTGCACTTTTATTTATGGAGCTGTAGAGAATTCTGACTTCTACTGTATATTGATGTAAATTTTAATGTTTATTTGGCAGTTAGAAAGTCACAAATATTAGTTACTATGTATAACATTACAAAAAAATTTAAATTACTTCCAGTGACAACACTGAAGTACTGCTTTCATATTTAGGCATGCAGGTTATTGCTTATATACTGGTGTGTGTGTGTGTGTGTTTTTTCCTTTAACCGAAAACATGACATAACATAATGCTCCCTGAACAGTAGCTGTAATGGTAATCTCAAATGGAAATTATAGGATAATGTTTAGTGAACTTGGCAGAATGGGCTAATAAAGTCAGCACACTGACCTAGCGAAAATAAAATTAGGTAGCGCTGGGCACCATAAGCACCAAACAAATAGAACTGAATATAGCATAGTGGACTTCATTGCTTCTAAATGAAACATTTGTATCCTTACATGGACGACTGCTTTATTCCTTCTCAGAAGCACAATTATCTGGCTTTAAGGGAACCTCTAAATGCAGGGCATTTGCATTTTTACATTGTGATACTGCTAATTTCACTTAAACGAATACTGTGATCACCTAAACTACTGGCCCGCTAACTCGTTTTTCATCCGCAGCTCCAGTAACTCCCTGTTAATAGAGTAAATTTCAGTGTCTCCTTTCCCCTGTAAATGTCCATGCATTGCAGTTCAAAGTAAGTCATAGCACACTGCTGATTTTAACTGTACCTAATTGAATTAATGATGGCATCAATTACTCCACTAGCGCGGTTTGGCTGCTTTGGTACATTTTCCCAGAGCTGTGGCATGGAGGACAGTGGGAATTTTGATATGTCGGAGTGTGCTGGGCCAGAAGTAGGATTAATGGCCGCCCGCCTGCATCCAAGGTCCTTCAGCAGTAATTGCAAGCAGAATCTGACTCTATGATCTCAGCAGCGGTATGCAACATGCCAAAACAGCCTGCCTTTGACAGATTGCCTTCCTGCAGCAATAACTTAAGCACGTTCATTCTCTCAAATTAGGCATCGCATGCCTCCCACACCACAAAATAGGAGCAATGACTTCTTTCCACCTCCTTTGAATGTATGTCTTATACCTCCCTGCCTTGACAGATGTGAGTTAAATACGATTTAATTCACAAAGTAAGTTTTTGCTGGCCCCGTCTCTTCACCTGTAGTTGTCAAATGTTGAGAAATAAAATATTTTGAATAGAAGATTTAATATTAATCTCTTTTAGCATTGCAGTGTAGAGAAGATTAAATACTTTTTCAGAATCACACTACAAACATCTTCAGGGTGTTTCACTGCCGCTCTGCTATGTAAGCCTCCAGGGCTGTGCAGGAATAAATCCCACTGTGGTTCCCTCTCTCATTCTCTCAGTTGATAGTTTGTGTCCAGCCTCAGGACAGAGGGACTCCTGTGTGCTGCTCTGTGGTGGGTTGTGTTCTCTGGAGCAGTTAAAAGCCTGGCAGCTCCACCCCATGACTGTCCAAACACAGTCAACTCTAGGCATCCACATCAAACAGAGCTCTCTGCAAAGCCTATTGGAAAGTTAACCATGGGGTGCTGAGCTTATTTATTTATTTTCCACATATAAAAAATGTGTCTGGTTTCAGATTCTTTTTCTTTTTTGTGGAAGCAAAATTCACTCATTAGTGTTTGTAATTGACGGGACAAAGCAGTGTTTCAAGAGCGGTTTTGACACTGCACCCGGTTCTACTCAGCTCAGCTGGATCGAGTCGAAAGCGAGACTTGGAGCGAGTAACAAGGAAAGACAAGTTAATGAAAGATTCTTTCAGTCTGCTCCTCACCGACGCTCACAAACGACATGTCGGAGTGAAATGAACTTTGCCTGCAATGCATGCTTTGGAGCATTCGCACTGCAATCACTAATTCATGCTGCCTTGAGATCCTTTTGACACTGACGTTCGAGCTTAGACGCTACGTGAAAATGTAAATAAACTTTAGAGGAGCTTTGGGTCAGTGTGGGATGAAATTTATAGTTTTGGCATTTACTCTGCAGTCATCATTCATCCCCCTGTCAGGAGCAGAGGCCTTGATCAGCAGAGCCTCCGTTGGCCCTCAGATGACCCACAGCCTATCTGGCCAGCTGTGGTTCAGATGCTTCAGTCTCAGATGTTCGCATTGCTGTAATAACTGAGGCCACTTCTGTACTCTCTTTGTTTCTTCTTGAAAGGAAATGCTTTTGAGATTTGGGCATTTGGAGTAAATATACCAATTATTCGTTTTCTCATTTTCTTTCTCATGTCTACTACAGTTATAGACACTATTATTAAATGTGGTCAGAGTTTTAAATAATAATAATTCCTGCTCTAAATTCTCATTTTGTTTAGACTGTGGGCTCTTGTGAAATGTCAAAAAGAGGGTACAGGGCTGTGATAAACCATTTTCCCCATCCTGATTTCTTTTTTTTTTTTTGCATATTTGCCACAC
>VOQJ01013932.1:0-13854 GCA_015052665.1 Apistogramma diplotaenia | reverse complement strand
TGAAAAATAAAGAAGTATCATAAACACAGTAAAGGAAAAGGAGAAAACCGGGAACTAATATCCATTAAACTTAAAAAAAAAAAAAAGAAAAAAAAAACGTAAATGAGACACCCTTTTTTTAAATCCAAAGTTTTATTTTCTAACTTCAATACTTCATAAATCTTTGATAAAAACGAAATCAAAATGACTCTTGGTTTAATGAGTCATCATTAGCATGAACAAAAAAAATACAAAGGGGTGTGTGTGTGTGTTATATACATTTTTTTTTGACATAGCTCAAGGAAAAACAATTGCCAGTAGTAGTAGCCTTTCCTGAATTATTTTCTTCCATTAGCTGGTATACTGATCAAACAAGGACCGACATGGGCAAAGGCTGAAAAAAACTGAGCCATTATTCATTTATTCTGGTGGCATGGTGGACAACCTACCATCATTTCTAGATAGTTATTAATTTTAAATCTTACATTTTAGCAGCTGCTTATTAAGTATACAGTTTACAATATGTTCTTATCCAAGATACCATTACAGTCTCCATTAAATATATCAGTTAGCAATACATACACAATTAACTACAGCACACATCCCTACCAGGCGCACACCATGCTTGAAGATCTCAAGGTACCACAGCATATTTGGTAGCGGCTCTCTGCTTCACTAACAATACACGCCAAGTCTATTTTTGACAGAAGCCAAATCAAGCTCCACAAAGCAGATGGCAAGGGCAGGAAGTCAGATGCAGGAAGGGCACAGAGCATCCGGTCTAAATTTTCAAATTAAAAGAAGCCCTGCAGACTAAACAGCCCTGGCGTGATTTGAAACCGTGGAAGGAACAGCTCAAAACGGTCACATGCATGCACCCACCATATTCCCACTGTATCAGATAGCTAGCCTTGCTAACATAAATGTGGCAGCAGCTGCTCATGCATAAATCTTTCATTGCAGTTTAAAAGGGGGAAAACTACAAAACACAGTTTAATGGTGTTTGACAATTGAAATGGGTGTGGAGGACACAAAAACTACAGCTTATGTCTTAAGAACACATTTTATGCCCCCAAATTTTTGCTACCATTGCAACAACTGACACTGCATTGTTTATCGACTAACTGCACAGAGCACAGCATCTATGTCAAATACAGCAGTTGTTGCAGCATTTAAATAATTCAATCTGACAATGCCCTCAAGAAAAGGGCATGTCAAGGGCACCACAGACCACGAGTTCCTCAAACCTGTGGGAGTATTCACATTTGGTGGCCATCAGCATGCTACATTCCTAGTCACAAGTAGATAACTTGGTTTAGTTCTGCAGGTTAGGCAAAAACCTAATGTTCAGCATTACAGACTGGTCAGCGTGAGCTAAATATGGACAGGATTTGTCTTTCTAAGGGAGTCTTCAAAATGTAAATCTTGCATGATCACAAGAGTACATGTTCCAGTGTGGAGAATATACACTTACTGCATTATTCAGAAAGTCAGCACCAAGTACTCACTGTTTATTAAAATGTTTGACGCTTTGCTGGTCACAGAAATATTAAGATTATATGGGATTTGACAAAATTCATTCCCCATTCCTGCCATGTTTAGTCCTCACACCCTCTTGCAATAAAGCACTTATCCTGATTACCAGGACGTTGTTACTTAACATTGAGGGTTTGGTGCTAAGAGTGGATAATGGGACTGGGTTTTGGACTAAGGCAACAATTTCTCTTAACTGAGACACTCAATTTTTTGTTTTCTATATAGTCTCTTATCTAGAGGTACACCAGAAAATTTGTGCAAGTCTGTTATCATTGGAAACAGTCATCTAGCCTACAACTAGCAGAAGGGGCCAACATGGGGAGAGTTCACTTATGAAAGATTTTTGCACATGTAGCATATAGAATGCATATGCATATAGAACAGGGAATGTCTGGAATTAATTGACAAAAAAAATCCTACTTAAATTTCCCCATTGTGGGATCATTAAAGTTCTATCTTATCTTATCTTAAATATGAAAAAAAAAAACAGTTTGCATTTGTCATTTTGCTAATGTGCAGCAGGTTAGTCTAGCCAGCACTAACTGTGACACCTACTGAGCTGTATCTGTTCTGTCAGGGACGTGTCAGGTCACTCCCAATTCCCTCACCTACCAGTGAGTTTTGAACAATCCACATTTTTAAATGTGTAAAGCATTTCTACCTACTATTTCCTGAAATGCTGCTGAGACAGACTTGAAACGACAGGAAGTGTGTGACAGATTTTGAAAATACTAATAATTTAAGAATCCAGAAAACTGAATTTCCTTTCAGAAGTCAACACTCCAACAGCAGCATCTCCATACAGTCAACACAATAAATCCAAACAAACATATGGAAAAAAGCAGCTTTTGTGTTACATATGCATTACAGTGTGGGCAGGGGACCACTTGTCGTGGTAGTTAATGATTTCCATGAACACACTAGGAATGTTTAAACTGGCAAATACAGACAACCCACAATATGCACCCAACATGTATAGTGTCTGTCTATACCGGGAAGTAGATGACTGTAGACCTCTTTGTGTAACATGACTGTATCAACAAAAAAAAACCAACCCTTTTTTTTGGTTCTTTTAAAAACTACACGGGATCAACAAGTTAATTCACAGTCCTCTGGTCTATTATATTTATAAAGCTTTATGGAAATGTTTAGTATGGCTGCAAATGTAAACAACAGGCTTACAGGCTTAAACAACCGCAAGCTACACGCTATAAAATAAGGTGGGGACAAAATGTCTCAGTTGAGGGCGCAGGAATGCAGTTAGGGGCAGAAAACATACATTTATTGACCTTTTATTTATTTATTTTTTACAGTTAACACGAAAAGTATTGTTCAGAAACGCTTCATTTAGTTAAGACGGCGTGTTTGTTTGTTAGCTTTATTTAACCTTGCCATCGCTCCTCCTTAAACGCCGGTTAAATTAAGCAAAGATTAGTACTGCTAAGTACTTAGCCAGCACCACCTTTTCTTTGTTGGTTGATGCCAATTTTGATATTTATTTTGTATGTTCCGACAATGCTCTAACCCACAACCACAAAAACCTATTGTAAAACGCACCAGTTGGGTTTTCCAGTCATAATCTTCGAGGCTTTCGACAAATTTATCATTAAATTAATTGCCAAAAGCCTGTTAATACTTCGTTCCTAGGCTAACGTAGCTCAAAGCTAACAAAGCTAAACCTAGTTTGTGGCAATGCAGAGTTCATTGAGGGTGACTTAAAATATTCTTAATACTAACATACAAAATATTAGAAGTTAAAACTTTGAGTCGTCTGTCTCGACCGGTGAAGGCACCGGTATTAAAACAAAAAAGGTTAACGGTTTTATCTTCGTTCAAATCTCTCTCATTTTAGTGTAAGCGGCTAGCTGATAACAGCTAAAAAGCTAGTAGCAAACACCCTTAGCTTACGTTAGCAGTGTTATTGTGAGTTGGTTTGACAGCCTCGGAAACTGTTTAATTTTTTTCGCAAAGTGCTGACAGGAAAAATAAAAGTGACCTTACACATTACCCACTGATTAAAAAAACCCGAAAACCTTTCAAAGCATTATATGAAATTCAGTGTAACGGTAGGTGGTAGTGCTAGTTTTAGCGGCAGGCCAGTGCAGACAGTCTCCTCGACAAGGCCCCGATATTCCAACTTAGCCAATTCAAGCTATATTGGCGAGGTTTTCGTCTTAAATTCACCAGAACCAATACGATATTTCGAAGTGACAGTTTGTGCTTCTAAAGCTGAACAGAATCCGGAGTTAAACCCGTGAAGTGCGGTGTCACAGACATTTATTGGGAGAATACAACAGTGAGCTTTTGATATGCAGCAAACAAGACCAGACAAAAAAATTAAAATACTCACTAGGGATCATTTGTAAACCTGGGTGTTCTCGGAGGTTGGTATCCGTACAGATGGCAATAAAGCACGTCAAAACAGAAGCAGCACATCTCCGCCGAAACAACCATTTTTCTGCCTCCAGTTCCCGAACCAGGTCCTGGGCTAAGATTCGGGGAGAGGCCGGATGTAGTGTATCCGGCCGGGGCTGGGGACAGAGCGTTTGTGCCGCTGCTACCACTACTACTACTGCTGCCGCTAACGTTACCCCCGGGTCCCCCCAGGCCGTTGGCTCTGCTCACGCTCGCCGCTGCTGCAACAGTCGCGGAGGAGCCAATCCCCAGCTCCGAGCCACAATGTCCGGTTCCTGCCACCCCGCTTCCCGCCCCCACCCCGCCGGGACCCCCTGATCCGGGCGATCCCGACAGTTTCTGCTTCTTCACCCCGCAGCACCCGGCCGCCATCTTGGAACAATCTGCACCGACACACCGCTTCCGACCCATAACCGTCACCGCGGGAAGGGTGGGGGGGAACGCCGACCAGACGTAGAAATCCCACTGCGTTGATACGTACGACGGACAATACTCCACTTTCACTCTTTTATTTTTTGTCGGACGACGAAATAACCGATGTGGCGAGAAGACTGCAATGTCACCCTAGCGTTGCCTTTAAAAATGCGTGACTTCGCTATGGAAAATCCATAGCTGGATAAGTGGGTTTTTTTCTTGAGTACTCAGCCAGTCCAGCTTTGGACCTCGGTGTTCCAGTGGATCACCTATAACGTCAAGTCCCAGCCAAAATAGCCCCCTTCTCCCTAACACGACACCATCCGAGGCGATCACAGCCAGTCCCCCTTAATCGTACAAGTTCAGGGTGTGCACAGTCCGAACAGGCCGCAGATGACAGTAACCAAGCGGTCCAGATGTGAAGCCGACAGCCAGTGCGCTGTAGCCCCGCTGCACACCTCTCCAAGTGGAAGCCGGGAGCTTGAGTACGCAGGACCCATAAGCTTCAGCACAAATTGCGCACAATGTATTGGACAGCGTAGCTTCTCATTGCACCAGCTTGTTTGCTGCTGCCTCACGAACTTCTAATTACACAACAGGCCCAATATGTTGGAATTCCAGACGCTGGGATAGCGCAGAGTAAAATGGCATCTGACAATGCAGGGTTGTCATGGCACAATGAAACGCGTCAGCGCCCAGCAAGTCATTTCAGTAACGTTAGCCCACAGTTTGCACCTGCATGATGTCTGTTTCTTGAACCTGGAGGGGAAAAAATCTCAATAACACCCCCGCGTCAAACGGACAGCTGAAAGTTTTCAGTATAGGTTTGTTTGGAGGTTGTCATCCGTTCATGGGGATACACAGAGAAGAGCATTCTAGTCCGTGAGCCGTGAGAAATCCACTGGGTTTGGCGAGCCTCGCTCCGCATCCGTCTCTCAGCTGCTACAATTCAGTGCTGTTCGGGTAAAAGCCCTGTGATCGGTCTGTGGGCACGGGCATCGGTGTCGTCGGCACGCCGGAACCGGATTCAGAAAATGTGTTGCGCCCGGCTGCTACACATAATGCGTAGCTTCTGGGGGTATCACATTTGCAATTCAGAAGAAGTGCACGGTGCCGTGGAAGCATGCGCGCTCATGACGTCCGTGCGTGTGTGTGCGTGCGTGCATGCATGGAAAAGTATCGGTGCCCCTAAGATATAAAAGGCATAGGAGCCGACCGACTGCTGTAAACTGATTTGACAGTGTCTGGATTTCACAGCGCTGTGAGTTAAGATAAAGTTACGCACACCAGTGCACTTTCATTTGAAACAGTGTCTCTTAATGTAATCTGCACCGAATGGCCGCCGTGAAATGTGGCGCATAGAATATCATATGGTAGACATCATCCAGGACCCTGAAAGAGTAACAAATAAATACGTGTACGTGTCTCATGATCATGCATCCTCTTAATCATTCTCCATCTCCACCCTTCCCAACCCCGCATCCTGCCCTTCAATCAGAAATTAATTTAAAAAAGCAGCTGTCTCAATTAAATACACCGCATGCATTGTAGAGGGGTGTGTTGCTTGGAGAGGTGCCTTGGGGATCTTGATCGCTGGGTGCTATGATAAAACTAGACAGTGTCACATTTAAGGCTCCTTCAGTGGCACACATACACATGCCTTTAGGTTAAGCTTCATTGAAGAGGGATCGCTCATATCAGTTTGTACCTGCATTGTATAAATATATGTACAAAATAAATAATGGTAATGTTATTATCACAATATCTACAGAAGGTTTGGAAAAATCATGGCGACAACACTATCAGCCCTAAAGCTTTGCTTGTTGTGTTGCTTGTTGTCTTTTTTAACAATATCAATATTTCATCCTTAAATATTACTGTTATCATCAGTTCACTGCTACTGTAACATCGTTACATCCAGAGCCCATGAAACTGATGTAAATTTCTGTAATAATGCCATTCTCACAGTGTAGGTAACCTTATACTTATATTAACACTGACATGCTTTTTCTTTTTCACTTCCTTGCCTGTCGGGTTCAGACACATTTCTGTTCATCAGAGCAGCAACCCACCGGCACCCCTCCCATAAAGTGCCTCATGACTGACTCAGCATAATGCTTCAAGCCTCTTTGAAAATGTACGACTCATTATTGTTGGCTGTGTTGACTGATCTCTTCCCAGCTTTCACCTCCAAGCAGGGCTCCTTGTCCACATGCACTGCAGGTTTTAAATGTTGTCCCAAGCTTCCGTTTTCCTATTTGCTTGAATGCCTGAACTGCTTTTTTTCCCTCCCTGTGCACCTTTTTTTTTGGGATTAAGGAAAACGTGTGACTTACAGAGACTGGTATGGCAACCACAATCATTATATGCATTGATGAAACTGCTGCTCAGCATAATATTTTTGAACAAATTACACAGAACATTTAGTAATAGTCATATTACTAAACTGACATTTTGCATCTGTGCACATTCAAAAATTGATGCTACATCTCAGAGATGAAGTTCTGCAGGCAATTCTTCAAGTTCACTCAAATCAACAGATATTTGGCAGATTTTATTGTTTGTTTTTAGTGCGGCAGAAATGATTTTGATCATATGTTAAACCTTTGGTGGTTGCTGGCAAATGCCATTATGGGGCGTTTAGCTCAGTAGAGCATGAAGCTGGTATGTATACATGGCTTAGTGCAGCTGAGCAGACTGTATTCTCTTTGAAACCCCATTCATGTAACCATTGGAGCTGAGGCATGGGTGATGTCATTGCAATGCAATTCACCACATCCAGATTATCTTTTGAAGCTACAGCAGGAAAGGGGGAAGCAGGCTGAATTTCCTACCCTTCTAGCCGCAGTCTTAACTCTTGTCAAGGTCAAGATGGCTCTAAGTAAGACCAGTACTGAGAGTATTTATCACCGGCTTAACAGTTTTGTCTTTTTAAGGACAATTTATGTATGTATCTGCAATAATCATTATGTTGATATACATGGAGAGAACAGGCTAGTTTGTTCCATTCATTTACTGTCTGCGCTATCCTTGGGAGCTGGTACAGTCCGGCATGTTGTTATTAAGCCTTCTGGTGGAATTTCCCACAACAGCAGGGCTCACTCGGCTCTGAGATCACAGCTGAGAGGAGACACAGAGTCAGTCAGGATGATGATGAAGATGATTCAAATAAACATGGAGTTAAGCAGAGGGGCTGAAACCACACCACCAGGGCTTCAATCAATAGTAATTACTTATTGGTTCTCAATTCTCCTTTCAAGTTAGTGTGACAAGTGGGTCAATTGCAAAACAGTCACTTAATATTGAGCAGTTGTGAACTCCTTCTGCTTTGCACCAGAGCCAATGTGTTGTAAATCTATGGTTTTAGTAATGGCAGGATAGTGGTTAATGCTTGGGATGAATATAGGACATGTCCATAGTTGGAATGTGCTATCAATCTCATTTAATCACATTGTGAAAATGTGACTTGAGGTCAAGAGCTCCATTTGGAGGGGGGGAGGGGCAAAATCAGACATCTGTGTTGACTGGTGAGGATGAGTGGTTGCAAGTATTGGTAAAGGTTAAATTCTCTGACACCTTTGGCTGGCTTGATTAGCAGTCATTGTGAAAAGTGATTGAACCGTTAGTGCATATTATCAGAACTACACGAACACAGCGTGAATCTGTGCCCTGATCTCGCCTGCGGTACTGTTGGCTTAGCTCTCTCTTCCCTGCAGAAACCTTGTCATTGCTTTATCTGGACTCAGCTGTTTTCCCCCTCTGGCACCCAGCATAATGACCTTTCTCTTCCAGCCAGAAGACAAGAGTCACTCTTCCATTCTACATTGTAGGCTGGAAAACTCATCTCATCAAGAGGGATGTTATGTCACTCACTCGTCTCTCCTTATGTCCCTCTTCTCTTATTGAACCCACCCCTACCCTCCTCTTGCTTTTTTTCTTTTTCTTTCTTTCTCATTTCTGTTTTTTTTTTAATCATGGCATCTTTGCATCACACAATTAGCTATTGAGTGCCATGCTATTGCCTGAGGAGTAGAACCCTAGTGCTCTCTTTACTCTTCACTCGGCCTTTGGTTAATTTGTAATTATGGATATTTAAATACTGAAGAAAGATTTTATTTACTAAAAGGGGAAGAAAGAAAAAATGGATGACATTGAATATTATCCTAAAGGCGTGTTCCTCCTTTCATCCTGTAGAGGTCAGTAACCCGGCTTTTCTTCGTTGACTGTGCAATAAAGTTAGAAGAAGAAGAAGAAGCGGGAGGCGGAGCTGTGTGTTTGAAAGTGGCGGGTATTAACAACACCTCAGATCTCAGTACTCGACCAAAAGCAAGTTTAGTTTTGTTACAAGTCATATTTAAGGCCAAGCGGTTATTTTAAAGTGTCTGCCAGGCAGAATCAACGAATGTAGTTTTCGTGTTATTTGCACTTTGGTTCTGGAGGGAACGGAAGAAGGTAACGTTGTCAATGTTTGCTATTAACTCCGGCTAACTAGGTATGGTTAACCTAACGCTGATTTTTAACCGAGCTCATTATCTGTCAGCTTGGTCCAACGCGGTCCTTTTGGTTCTACTTTTAGGTCAGTAAAAGTATCACTGCTAACATAAAGTTTTATTGTGGCTGCTCTTTGTATCGTCCAGACAGACAGTTAAACCGTTTGTCCCGATTAAGCTGAAGAAGAACTTAAGGTTGTGTTGCACACAGACGGATCATTGACGTGCTCTATGGGACGCTAATATTGAGGCAGCTCTTTGGACATTGACAGTGGTTTCACTAAGGCATTTTCACAACAAAATAATTATTTAATAACAATAATAAAAACGCCTAATACAGTCTGTTAACCAAGCACAAGAAATTTGTATTTTATTTCCTGAATGTTTTTGTCTGTTTGTGATATATTAAACTTTATTGATGTTTCATGATTTTATTTCTTTAATTTCATTGGACTCTATAACTGCTTTTTCTTGTTAGTTTCTAGTTAGTGTTCCTGTTTTATGTATTGCGCAGCAAAGAAAAATCTTATATTTGAACATTTAGGAAATCACTATTGGACTACCTGCCTTAGTATTCAGTACTCAAAACTGTTCTTTTTGTGTCATGCTTTGAATTAATAAGGATTTTAAAACCTTTATTTGTTCTAAATATGTAGTAATTTCTTTTAACAACATCAGTGGGCTCTAATGCATTTCTTGCCAGCTTTATTATGTTAATCCCTCCTTTTTTGTTGTATTGCAGCTGTCCATTGTAATCTTGCATCATGACAAACGAGGATGAGAAAGGGATCCCGGTGCGGGTTGCCTTACGATGTCGCCCGCTGGTACCGAAAGAAATCAGCGAGGGATGTCAGTCCTGTCTCACTTTTGTGCCTGGGGAGCCACAGGTTTGTGCTCAGCTGTTTCTTTCATATTCATGCCTCACATTATATCAAAGTGGAGTGTTTGTGTGTGTTTTTTTTAGTTAAACTGCATCTTTATTTGGTTTCAGGTGGTTGTTGGCACAGAAAAGGCATTTACTTATGATTATGTCTTTGATCCAACTGCTGAGCAAGAAGAAGTCTTCAATACAGCAGTTTCTCCTTTATTGTGTGGGCTTTTCAAAGGTAGCTTTTAACATGACTGTTTTTTTTACATGTCTTTTTGATTTTATCGTCTTCCTGGGGGGTGATTAGGGTCTAAAAAATAAAATAGCTGTGATTAGTATTTTTTTCTTTTAGATCTATTGAGTGATTTTGCATCTAATTACTGTCTATCCACCATGTAATATTATTGTTACTCTAGGCTACCATGCCACAGTTTTTGCATATGGACAGACGGGATCTGGAAAGACTTTTTCCATGGGAGGAACGTACACATCAGCTCAAGAAAATGACCCATGTGTTGGAGTTATTCCTCGAGTTATCGGAAGGATCTTTGAGGAAAGGGAGAAGAGGGCAGACTGTGAATTCTATATGGCACTCTCTTACCTGGAGGTCGGTGGATGTTTTATACACTGTTTAAGTAGAAATGTGGTCCATCACGTGTCATCTCAGTGCACAGTAGCCTTTTAAAATAAAGTAGTCAAGGTTTCCTTTTGATTGTAGGTTTATAATGAAGAAATACTGGACTTGCTGTGTTCATCCAAAGATAAACCTGCTCTTAGCATTCGGGAAGACCCTAAAGAAGGTATCAAAGTGAGTGACTCGCCTGTTAAAAGCAAATCCTAATTTTACCACCTAAACCACATACATGAATTTTTCTCTACCTTGGGTTACACTTCTGTTTTTATTGAAAATGTCCTATTTTTCCAGATTGTCGGCTTAACTGAGAAGCAGGTGTTTTCTGCCTCTGAGATGGTGAACTGTCTGGAGCTTGGAAACTCTGCTCGCACTGTGGGTGCCACGGCCATGAACGCTGCCTCTTCACGTTCCCATGCCATCTTCACCATCACACTGGAACAGCGCAGAGGGACAGACAAGTTAGTTTGGTTGTCTTTTTCATTGCTAATACATCTTCTTCCTATCCAAACCTCTTATGTGGTTTATACACCGAATACATGTTCGCAGTGTTCTCGATTAAAATGACAGGAAAACTATCATAAACATGTTTATTGAATCTGCACTTATCTGTTTTGGTATTAGTTATTGGTGTGTTATAATATTTCATAGCTTTAACATAAAAATATCATTTTGGATTTACTGGAATTGGCTTTGGGCAGTGATGTTTTTTGTGATATTGTCTTTGTGTATTGCCACAGGGAATTTCAAATCAAACATTCAAGATGAAACATTGAGTTTTAGTTCAAGTTTTTTTTTAATTTTTAGCAAAAATAATTGCTTGAACTGTTTAGAAAGTACAGCTGTTTTGTACAGAGTGCCGCATTGTCAGAGGGTCAAACATAATTGGACAAATGACTGACCAGTAGTTTGATGTCCAGATAAGTCCCGTTAACCTATTATTTCATGACAAATTAAGCAGATAAACTATCTAGAGTTGTTTTCAGGTGTTGAACTTGCATTTGGTGGTTTTTCACCAAATCTCTCAATATAAGATGTTGGTGCAAGCAAGGGAGGCCACCATTAACTGATGAAACACAATGAATCCATGAGAAAGAGAGAAATACTTCAGGAGTGGCTGAATCAACAACGTGGTAGCTTCTTAATAAGAATGAATACACTCGCCAACTCGGCAAAGCTAGAAGGCACCAAGATTAGCATTGGTTTGATGAAGGAGTGAAATGGCTAATGACTGAAAGCGTACCATGTCATCTGTCAAACATAACATTTCTAGAATTATTTGTGTTGGCTAAATGTTCAAAGATAACATGATGGTGTGACATTTATTTATGTTCAAGATTTTTTCTTTCCTTCATGCAACGAGGGAAATGAATAATAAAGACAAAATGAAATAACTAATTATCAGGCAAATTGCTATTTTAAACAAAGGGTGGACCCAGAATTTCAGTCTGTGTCTTTATTGCATTTGTAAGCTGCAGGAGTATTTTGCCCCTTAATCTGGGTTAGTGCGTTTGTGCAGGTCTCCATTTTGTAACACACAAAGCAGCATTTCAAAAACGTTACCTACTGCAGACTGAATATTTGTGCAATCCTTTGTTGCAGGGTGGATTCAGTTGTTTCAAAGTTGCACCTTGTGGATCTGGCTGGCTCAGAGAGACAAAAGAAAACCAAAGCAGAAGGAGATCGTTTAAAGGAAGGTAACCAACATCAGTTTTTCCTCAAATCCACTGAGTTAAAAGTTGTTACACTTTAAATGTGTGAGTATCCTAGTGACACGTGCTACTGTGCAAGGTATAAGCTGTGCATTGCATTTCATTTCTGACTTTAATAACAGCTCTTTTGTTGTCATGCGGCACATTTTTTTTGTGCAGGTATCAGCATCAATCGTGGCCTTTTGTCTTTGGGGAATGTGATCAGTGCTTTGGGGGATGAAAGCAAGAAAAACACCTTTGTTCCTTACAGAGACTCTAAGCTCACCCGCCTGCTGCAAGGTAAGCTTTGATCTAGGTGTTCAGTAGTTACACAGTGGTCAGTGGGTCAGACATGGATACATTCTCACTGTGCAGACTTTCAAATTCAGCGAGTCATATTTGGAATCCATATTCAGGGTTTTCTTTAGGTTTTCTGATGCTTCCTGGGCCTCAGGGTTGGCAGTTTCATTTACTTTTTTTATGTTGCTTTTGAAGCAAGGATGCAAGAAATGAGACCTATAAATATAATTTTACCACATAACATATTTAAGATTTGCTGAAAAAGCATGTAAATTAATTTAACTTGAACAAATTGTAAGAATAAACTTGCTGAAGTCTCAATTCTTCCGCCGTCTGAAATGAGACATGATGTATGATGTCAGACAGGTCTGCTTCCACTTAAGACAGACACTTAAGTGATGCACAAAAGCTTTTCTCTTGCAGCATGGGTCCTAAAAATTACTTTTCCTGCTTGTTTCAGTTCCATTACCATAAAAACGGAGACGTTTTCATGCTTGTTGAACAAATAAAGTCCAGGTCTTTAAAGCTGCAACAATGCATTATACAACTCAACTCTAAAATGACTGTACCCCTAAAAACTGTTACGTATGTACATGTGTGTTTGTCCTCAGATTCTTTGGGAGGCAACAGCCACACTTTGATGATTGCTTGCGTCAGTCCTGCAGACTCTAACATGGAGGAAACCATCAACACGCTGCGATATGCAGACAGAGCTCGCAAGATTAAAAACAAACCGGTAGTGAATATCGACCCCAGAGCTGCAGAGATGGCTCGACTGAAACAACAGGTGCGAAAATGGGTGGCGGTCTTTATTATTATCAGATCTCAAATTGATAGTGTTACGGTTTCTCAGTTACTGTTTTAGTTGGAGCAGTTTTATGCATTGTATATGTTTAGGAAAGAGATTAAAACATATTCCAAATGTTTTTAATGGTACACCTGTATAGGTTCAAGAGCTGCAGGTGATGTTACTTCATGCACGTGGAGGAGTAGCTCCGGTGCTCTCTGGGTGAGACAAAACCGTTTCAGTAAACCAGGGTCCAAAGAAGACCTTAAATAAATGTACCTGTACAGCAAAAGGCTGTAATAGTTGCTGATTTCCTCTGTTACAGGTCAGAGAGTGCAGAGAATGTGACCAGGCTACTAGAAAGGAACCGTGCTCTGCAGGATGAGAACAATAAACTGAGCAGGGAGCTGAGTGAGGCAGCTGGACAGACGGCTCTCATGTTCGAGAAGATCATTATGGTGAGCCAGGCTACAGTGGCATCTATTAATCTTCTCTGAAGACACTGTTGATGGATCTTTTTACCTCAATTTTTTCCTTTTCTTGTTTTTTTTTGTTTTTTTTTTTTTTTTTTTTTTTTTTTTTTTTTTTTTTTTTTTTTTTTTTTTTTTTTTTTTACTGTTTTACATTTTTACTTTTTTTTTTTTTTTTTTTTTTTTTTTTTTTTTTTTTTTTTTTTTTTATTTTTTTTTTTTTTTTTTTTTTTTTTTTTTTTTTTTTTTTTTTTTTTTATTTTTTTTTTTTTT
>VOQJ01013930.1:0-13130 GCA_015052665.1 Apistogramma diplotaenia | reverse complement strand
ACTAATCATACAAGAACATACACAGACACATCCTCCCTCATAAACCACCCAAGAAGTGTAGGCCAGTGGGTACCGCCTAGAGTCAGCGGTAACCTAGGGAAGGAGCAGGCTCAATCCCAAACCACCAGCCAGCCCCCTACCTATGGCACAGTGCAGGAAATGGGTGTGGGAAGCTCGACCCATCCCACATTGTGGTGCACCCGAAGTGAGGGATCCAATCAGGAAATGGTTGACCCCAGGCACCGGGACCCCAGATCCTGGACCAAGCCCCTTTTCCACTGATACAGTGCCAGTGCCACGTGCTCAAGCTCTTCAGCGCTTTTTCTACTGTGGACTCACTCAGTGCCTGGCTGAAAAATGGGTTCTGTTCCAGCACCATAAACTAGCTGGTCCAAAACCAAGAAATGTGTGACACAGGCGGCAGAAGGGCGTCACTCTGCCATCTCTGCCAGTTTTCCACTGCCATTCTACTGCAAGGTGTGTATTACACGAGAAAAGTGATGCGATTCTCACAGCTGTGAGTTAGGTTTGGCCCCAAGGCTTAACTTGCTGTTTTGTATCAAACAGAAAAAAGGACACAAAGTGCATATTTGTCATCTTTCTCACAATCACTGTCTGTGTATATCAGCTAAGAAATGGATAAGTCATTCGCCGGTTCCTTGGAACCAGCACCAGCACTGGCACGAGCACCGGCATCTTGTCAGTGGAAACGTGGTACCAGAATCCCACACAGAAGGCCGGCCAACTGGCATAGGGCACCCACCCACAGCACCCACAACCGCAAGCACCAGAGTCCCTACACCTCAAGATGACAAGGCATCATCCACCCAAGCGCCCACCACCATCACCCAGGGCACCCACACAAACACCATAAAATGGCAGCTGCAGCCCCCAGCCCATGAATCAACAGACACCCGTATCCCCGTGCCCCCCCCCAACCACCTGCAAGGCACACAGGGAGACAAGACTACAGTTGATCAACGTCACTAAGATAATGGAATTGATAATTCAGAGAGAATGAAACTGATCCAACTGTTTTTTTAGAGGAGGCAGACATTCTCTCCAGACTGAACAAGATTAAACAAGAAGCATTCAGAGTGCAAACCTCCTCTTCCAAGGCAACAGTATTTTAAATATATATTAATTTTGCTGCCTTTGTTCTTCTCATTTTAAATGTACTTTAAGAACCACATATTGCAGTTTAATTCAGATAAGGGCAGCATGACATGGTGACGTTGATTACACAAACATTATGTAGGAGTAGGTAATGAATTATAGGTTTTCATTTGTAAGTAACTGGACATGAATAACTTGAGCTTGACATCATATTTGGATGCAAACTATAACATTATATTTAGATTCCCCATCTAGCAGCATCAGTTCCCTAATCCTTCAAAGTAATAAGCTACTGCTTTATAAGCTCCTCATTCTCTCTTTTCCTTGACTCTGTTTGGTGCCTACAGACGCAATGACAGCACAATGTCATTGATGGTTTCAAATATGTTCGGCAGGGAATTCCACTGGTTAACTTTTGAGAAGATTTGTTTAAAAAATTATAACTGTGTTCAGTTGATGACCTCATAAGGGTCAGCAACTGAGAGTTCTGAAATATTGACTTTTTTAGCACATTTTGGTTACATTCCATATGTATTTTTCTCTGTTGTCATTATAATTCTGCACTGTGGATAAAAATGAGTAGGTGTATTTTGACTGGTAGTGTGTTGCCGTCTCAACAACTTTTTCTATAGATGTGGGAACTTTTAAGACTTTCAGTGACAGTTTTAGGAAAACTACTCTACCCCAAGTCTACCTACAGTACTGTACTTTATAGACACACCTCATTACTCATTTGAAGAGAACTGTTAAACATATTGGTAATTTTGTCACCATTGTCATTATCTGTGTTATGATCCTTGTTAATTGTAGTTCTGTGCTTTCATTTTGTCATAGTTTCGCTTTGATTGAAGTGTTCTTCTAAAAAGATCAGAGATGCACATACAGTATATAATTTGAATATGAATGGAATGTGAACTTTTTTGTTCTTGAAATTACATGACATTAATTATCCTGCTAATGCTGCTAGCCGACTGTTGGCATACTCACATGAACAATGTTCAATAGTTAAACTAATTAATCCTCTAATTGGATTTTAGGATAATGGAGGTTCTTATATGTTTATAGACTCACCATATGCTTTATATGTACACCTTTCCAGTACTGGGTTGGGCCCACTTTTGCCTTCAGAAATGTCTTAATTCAGAGCACAGGTTCAAAAAGGTGCTGGACATATTTCTCAGGGATTTTGTTCCTTATTGTCATGATAGCATCCCGCTCTTGACGCAGATTTGTCAGCTGTAGACCCATGATGTGAATGTCCCATTTCCCCACATCCCAAAAGTGCTCCATGAGATTGAGATCTTTTGACTGTGGGGGCCATTTGAGTTCATTGAACTCATTATTGTGTTCAAGAATCCAGTCTGACATAATTTGGGCTTTGTGACATGGTACATTATCCTGCTGGGAGCAGCCACCGGAAGATGAGTAAACTGTGGTCATGTAGGGATGGACATGGTCAGCAATAACAGTAAGGTAGGCTGTGGTGTTTAAATTATACTCAGTTGATACTAAGAGGCCCAGAGTGTGCCAAGAAAATATCCCCCATAGCATTAACCCTGATCCATTGGGACAAGGCAAGATGGATCCGTCCTTTCACGTTGTTTACAGTAAACTCTGGCACTACCATTCTGTTGCAGCAGAAATCAAGAATCATTAGACCAAGTAGTGTTTTCCCAGTATTCTGGCGAGCCTGTGCGAATTGAAGCCTCAGCTTTCTTTTCTTAGCCGACAGGAATGCTGTAGCACATCTGCTTCAAGGCTTGACGTTTTGTACATTCAGCAATGATCTTCTGCGTACTTTGGTTTTAATGACTGTGTATTTGAGTTACTAACAATTGACTGCAAATTATGTTGCTTGTGTGGAGCCCTTTCATACAACAGAATAAATGGCTGCTGTGACAGAGCAGCATAATGGTTTCCTCTATATTTTCCCCTTAAGATTCAGCACTGTAGGGAACACTTAAATTACACTGAGGTAAACTAATTGCAGTCAGACTTTCTACTGGTATGACTGACAGGGAAATGACAGCATCTCTGTATGAGAAAGAATGGGGTAACACAGAAGAAGGGTGTCTTTTGAGAGAGGGATAGTGAGTTGTATGGGAATGAGTAACAAAAATAAATGAACAAAAGCCTGGGTGGTGAAGACTGTAAAATGAAATGAACAAAAGGTGAGAGGGAGAACAAAGAGTTTCACCTATTCTTTACATTTCATAGAATATAACTAAGAAAAAAATGTAAAGAATAAAAGGCCAGGAGCTGTGCCATGAAATTAAAAGACAAAGATTAACAATGTGGCAATAAATGGAAGAGGCACAAAAATACTACGACTTAAAATTCAGTGCATTTCAGCAGGTCTGGCTTTCATCTCAAGCTCATCTTTAAAGAAAAGAATCCGAAAAGGTGGATAATAGTTTTCCTTCACTAAACAGTAATCAAACGGCGCTCTTGTTGTGACCCCCAAAGCCCTGCTTCAGAGATCCGGACACCTACTCTTTGACATAGACGGTTCCCCCATTTCACCTTCACCAGATGTTCATAACGTCGGTGTCGTCTTTGACTCCACACTTTCTTTCAGAAATCATTTCAAATCAGTCACTAAAACAGCTTTTTTTCCATATAATCTCTAGACTCTGGCCTTTACTTACAGTACTGATTCTGTAGCAGAGACCCTTATTCATGCCTTTGTCACCCCCTGGCTGGACATACAAACAGCCTCGAACACTTTGGTCCTCAGCCAGGGGTCTGCTCTTTGTCCCTCGCACCGACCCCAGTACCTTTACGGACAGCTTTTAGTGTGGCAGCCCCCGAGTCTCTGGAACTCTCTCCCTCCTCAGGAGGCGTTACTTCTCACAATGCTCCATCACTGGACACTTTTAAGACACCTGTTCAAAAAGGCCTTCAATTCCAGTCATCTGCCTTGACATATTTAAACTGAATCCATAGAGTTTAATAAGATGTCAGTCCACCGTTTGCAGTTATATCAGGTTCTGAGTGTTTATGGGAATTTTTGACCATTCTTTCTGCTTTGTGTGCTGGTGTGCAGTCATGTTGGAAGAGGAAGGGGTCATTCCCAAACTGTTCCCACAAAGTTGGGAACATGAAATTGTCTAAAATGTCTTGGCATGCTGAAGCATTAAGAGTTCCTTTCACTGGAACGAAGACGCCGAGCCCAATCCTTGAAAAGCAACCCCACACCATAATCCCCCCTCCCCCAAAACTTTACCCTTAGCACACTGCAGTCAGACAAGTACTGTTAGCACGCATCTCCACGAGTTCACGAGTCCAGTGGTGGCTTGCTTTACACTGATGCATCCAGCACTTTGCATTGTGCTTGGTGATGGAATGCTTGGATTCAGCTGCTCAGCCAATCCATGAACTTCTCTTCACACTATTCTTGAGCTAAATAAACATAAAAATCTGAGTGATCACAGTTAATTTATGATTTAACAAATGGGAGATATCATGATATGAACTCAAGAAGGGCCAAATACTTTTTTCACTTTTTTTACTTTTTTGTTTAACAAAGCACTTGGTTCATTTATCAAAGCCTGCAGATCTTTACTTATATATCCCATAAATCATGCACTTCTTTCTCCCATAAGAGAAGGAAGCAGGTTAATTAGCATTTGTGAAAGTGGTCCATCTGGTCTGTCAGAAAGTATCATCACCAAAGGATGTAATAGAGGAATGGTGTTCCAAAGCACACCATATGTTCTAGTTTCCCGGTGTGCACACTTACATGGCAACCAGTCACTGAAAACAGTGTTATTGTTTATTAAAATCAGCATTTATATAAATTTAGAGTCCATTAACAGAAGTTTTTCATGCCAACCTGGAAGAAAATGAACCCAGCTTTTGGTCTAGTGCCATTATGAACCACCTGAGAAAAGAGTGGAGAGATTCTGTTTTTTTGCCTCCAGAGTATCGCTGCTCATACATTCTGGGTCCGAGGTTCACAGGCTTAAGAGACAAATAAATGGGTAAAATAGTCAATAATCTTTTATGTTGCTTTTAAATGAATTTCACCATGAAGGAAAAGATAAAAAAAAAATCTTAACAGAAAAACTCTAACATAAACTTTTGAGCTTTGAATATTTGTTTGGCCAGTAATCCACCTACAGTAGTCCTGCATATGTGAGAAAATGTTACTTAGGTGATTGTGACCTCTGAGCTGTTCTGCCAGGAATCATTTTTACACTGTACACATTCACATTTTACATGTTACAGTTAATAGGCTTCATTGTTGGGAAAAATCTAACTTTAGTTGCTTGTTTTTGACCTATGGTAACTTTTTCTGACGGGGGTGTTAACATATCGAAGGTAGATGTAATTAGTAGATGACCAACTAGACCACCTGAGGCACAGGCATCCCAGAGGGTTAAACCTCCAACCCTTCCATTTCCAGATCATCAAACCTTCCATTGTCTGTGACTCCGGGCTGGACCAGGATCAGCACCATGGGCCTGTGGACCTGCACAAGTCTGTGTTCTATTTTTACTTCAGCTATTATAAATGTTTCACAAGATTCTGGCAATTATTTATTTGCATTCACAGTTGGTTTCATGACATTTTTTTTCATATCACTCTGTCTGTGAAGAAGGAATGAAATAGCCTCAAGTAGTGCTATAGATTAGCATTAGGACATGTCCGCAATGCCTTGGAAAACTTCCAGCATTCATTTGTGATTCCTGAGCAAAAAGCCTAAAAATGCAAGACTCACTTTCAAGGTGAAAGAACAAATTTAATCAGTGCACGCACACACACACACACACACACACACACACACACACTGCAAGTTAACAAAACATTAGGGCTTACAAAAGAAGAAAGCAAATTAACCTTTCTGCTGTTGGAGATGAGTCAGCAAATGGTAGAAAAGAATATTTACAGATCTCAGTCTCATTCCTCACATTAAGATGCAGCAACCACACCAGCTGCACCACACCAGCATCTTCTTTTGGTTTGCTCTGTTTAGGGGTCGTCACAGCACATCATCTGCCTTCATCTCACACTACAGTATCTCGGGCATCTTCTTCTGTTACACCAACCCTATGCATGCCCTTCTTCACTACATCTGATTTTTTTTTCTATGGTACTCGATCCATCCTGTGCACATGGCCAAACTATCTCAATCATGTGAAATCAGACACTTCATTTATTATGGGGTTTAGGACACCAGTGCCAGAAGTGACAGGTAAATGTAACCTTTTATGCTGTCATACTTCCTGCTTTCACTATCTGAGATTAGAAGGAGCACATGACATTGTGCAGACTATAGAGAGTATAAATGCAGTTGGTGGTAAACCTTTAGAGATTTAGAGATGGTTTCACCTGCTGTTCATTACAGCATATGGCCTGTAGTACATATAGACAAAGCAAAATAGAAAGCCAAAATAAATTAATGTCATAGATTCTTTGGTGTGTTGTCAGTGTATTGACACCACACACTGAGGTTAGTGTCAGTGGAGCCTTTTAGAAACTACTGATGGTGTTGGGTGTTTTGGTTCTACAGAAGGCCCCAAGGATAGCCCATCTGCTTCTTGATGGTACAGATGGTTCAGCATGGAGTCATCCACAAAAGGAAATCGGCATTCGAAATTAGCTGCAGTAAATGTGACTATAAAACAAATGTTTATTTCGCATATTAGAAGGGAAAAATGCTCAGTCACTTTGTTTTATAAGGGAATAATCAAATTTCATTGTCCACACTGGACTTTAGTTTTTCATCTGTATTGTAATAGTCTTGCAACTATTGTTACAGCCCCGTGACATGAACTGTGTGTGGCGAGACTCTGGAGTAGGAAACATGTACAACATAATTGGACATAAATTTCAGATTTTTAGAGTATGCATAAGCTTAAACTCCAGAAAATGCTTCTGGTAGAATAGATTGTATTAAGATTTTATTAAGATATGATAAGAAACTTATTATGTATCCCATATTTCTGAATTCCTTCTGGCACACCTGCTGAAATAACTGCTAATAAATAGAGAATCCCAGTATATGAGTTATGCTTTCTTTAGACCTGCTATGCATAGCTGTGTCACCCACCCACCCATTCATCCATCATGGTCCCATGTTTGTATTGTGGAAATTGATCGTGAGGGCTGGAACATAGATTTACCAATAAATCACCAGATTTGCCTTCATGCTCAACTCTCCATTTACAACAACAGGTTGAAACAACATCCACATCACTGTAGATGTTGCAGTAATCCATCTGTAAATCAGCTTTTTATTAGTAAAATGACCAGAAACACAGATAAAAGCACCTGCTGTTTTAATGTTGCTGCTGTAACTCTGCTCATGGGTGGGTATAAGGTATAATTATAATGCTAGTGTGATTTGATTTCATTGTATAATGCTCTGTTTATGACAGGTACAGAAGAGAGGATTCATGTTACATAATCCTCTCAGCCTGTGTACGTTAAGAGAGGACAGATTAAAAAATGGAAGTGCAAATGATGTGTGAGCACACACACATTCTCAGATTGTTAGTATTATTACTATATTGGAACACGAGTCCTAAGAGGGATGAGAACGAGGACTCACATGCCTCCCATACTGGCTTCTTTTCACTGGTTCCAGTGATCCAAATGCAGAATTGAAATGAAATCTGTTCTCCTTGCATACAATGTACTGAATAATCAAGGCCCATCATATCTTGAAGACCTCACAGTACAATATTATCCAAATAAAGCATTTTCCTCTCAGACTGCAGGCTTAATTTTGGTTCCTAGAGTTTATCAAAGTCAAATGGGAGGCAGAGCCTTCAGTTATCAGGTCCCCTCTGCTGTGGACACCCTCTCTACTTTTATGATTAGACTTAAAAACCTTCCATTTTGTAAAAAGTCCATATGCTGCTCATAAAAACTAGGAACACTTTTTAATCAGAGTACATCATCAAGTCAGTTAAACTTGTGCTATATTGATCTGCTCAGATAATGGATGTTTTAAATCAGTTTCCGTTACTTTGGTATTAATGAAAGCAACAGCAGGTGTACTAGAGGAGCATCAATGAGACAACACTCAAAACAGGATGGTTTTAAAGGTTGAAGCGGCATCCAGCAGGTAACCACTGTGAATGTCTCTGACCAAACAATCAGACACAGACTTCCTGTGCTCACTGCCTGAAACGGGTTCACCATGAGCACATGTGACAGATGTGAAAGAGTCTGAAGGAGCTGTGGAGAATTGTATGCTGACTGTAACATTGTTCTGCATGATTGGTTTGGTGGTGGGTCAGTGATGGTCTGAGGCAGATCCCCTACAGATAGGCAACGGCATTGTGACAGCCATTAGGTAGCAAGATGAAATCCTTGGACCCAGATAACAGACCTTATGTTGGCACAGTGAATCCTGGGCTCTTCCCCCAGCACACTCTCCATTGTCTTATTCAGAGAATGCCCTGACATTGTCAGGTATGCATAAAAGCATATGGGGGCCATACAAAATACTGAGTACCATTTTGATTTGCTCCAATGAAATTTCAACAGAATGGAGTAGCCTGTCACATCATTTTTTCACTGGTTCAGGTCCCTCAGCCCTCATTATTTGCCAACCAAACAACCAGAAAGGTTTCTGTAGAAATGAACCAAAGTAGTAGTTGTTTAATCCAATTTACTTAATCTTTCATTTAACTATATTGATTTGCTTTTGGTTTGACGTGGTGTAACTTTCAGACCTTGAAACAAATGGTGACCAAAAAGTATGAGGAAGAACGGGAACGAGTGAAAATGGAAGTACAGCAAGCTGTGGCAGTGACATGTGGACATCTGTGAACATGGAGGCTTACGTGGCTCTTACCTGTAACTACATGATAATGATGTAATAAATAATGATAATTTGCAGTTCCGCACATCTGTGTTGGGAGTGCAATACTTTCCACAAAGTCACACTGCCACCAATTTGGCCCAAGGTGCTACTGAACCCAGACCCTCCAGGTGTCATTCTAGCTCCGAGGCAGCAGTGCGAACTACCACGCCACACTCTGAGGCAGCAGTGCGAACTACCACGCCACACTCTGAGGCAGCAGTGCGAACTACCACGCCACACTCTGAGGCAGCAGTGTGAACTACCACGCCACGCTGTCTGAACTGGAGCGTGAGGCAGGTCCATGAAGATTTTAGGAAGTATGCAAAAACGAATAAATATTGATACTAATCGTTGCTCATCATTCTCATGTAAGCTCACGTTACCTCCTGGATCATCCTAACGTTACCACCTGCTTACGAGCTCCACTTTCCCGCTCACGCTGTCCCTCGGTTTCTCTTTCGAAGCCTGCATCTCTGGCTGCTCCTCTCCCTCCCTGCTGCTGTCTTCACCTACAGCTGCTGTTACAGAGGACTTGGAGGCTCCAGCAGCGAACATGTCTCTGATCTTTACACATGTTATAGCATCTACAGTGACACTCTTCAATTTCTTCGCACACAACTTCTTCGTTCCCCCTTTCTGCTGCTGTTGTTTCTCCGTGTTGCTGCTTCTTTAACACAGGTGCTCCACACTCAAACTATAGTTTAGTTACAGGTACAGCGCAGAGAAAGGGAGGGAGTGCTTTTGTCCTATATCCTGATTGGTTCAGTCCACTGTGCATATTGAAGATGGGACAATGGGTCACCCCCTCAAAATTGTGGGCTGTCTCTTAGAAAAAAAAAAGGGAATTAAAAAAAATCCAACAGCATTGGCCCCTGAGGACTGTAGGGCCACAGGGCAAATGCCGGGTACACCAGATTACCGGTCCAGCCGTGTATGCCTGTGCTCGCCAGGGTCAGTGTGCTGTCAAAGCGTATGAAGGGACACCGTATGAAGTATGTACAGAAACCACGGCGACAGTGGAGGATTACAGGTGGCCGTTCTATCTCTAAAACTCTCCAAAAGTCGTCAATGCGACCAGAAAAGATCACTAAATTTGTTGCTAGTCGCTTTTTGAAAAAAAATAGTCCCCGGGGGCGTCTGAATAGTCGGTAAATCTAGTGACAATGCCGCTAAGTTGGCAACACTGAAAGAGGTTTTTAGTGTAGAGCTGTTTGCCTCTTTGTGACTTATGCGGCGACTATAGGAAAGATCTCCATAATTGAATCTTCAGGATGTTACTAAATTTAAATATCTAATGCACATCTAGAGTGTTAGACCAAATGGTATAATGCATCACTATGCAAGCAATTCCATTACACAGTATTTTCATTGAATGATCTAAACTGTAACTGGGTGAACCTTAAATGGCAGCTCGAAATAGATAACATAAATCTATGTGCATAACTTTTATTACTAGGTGAAGGTGAAGTTGCTGTTTAGATGTTCCCAGAGGTGTAGAACAACCCTGAACTGAAGGCAGGGCAGCCCTCTTAAATGCGCTTGATAAAACAGAAAGGACTTTAATAAACTATAAAAGCTAACTTTCTGTATAATGTCAGTTTTGAAAGGCTGAATTCTTAACCCCTAGCTATTGGAGGTAAAGTCCTTGACACTAATCAATAATTCAGTCCTGTGCAAACACTGTATATTATTGACATTTTGTGCCGTGAGGCAGCAGAAGTCTTTCTTTCAGTCGTTTAAGTTCTCAGCAGAAAGAGTCTCCTGTTGTTACAGGTAATGATTGCATAGCTCTGATACACTGTCCTCTATTTTGCTCTAATTGAATCATGTGTCAGCATAAATGAATTCAGCTCTGTGGCGTGCAGATAGGCAGACAGGTTTGTGTGCACGTGCGCACGTGTTGGTGATTTTGGAAAAGTGGCAGCTGGATGGTGATTAACGCTGATTAGCATCAAATACCTTAACAGCTTCATTTATAATGTTGTTGAGCATTCCCACGTTTAACTCTGCTGTATTTTCAACAGCATGTCAGAAGGAAAACACACAGACTTAAGTTATTACAAAAGCCAGATGTGACAATTGAAGCCAGCTTCATATTTTCCTAATCATCGTCACAATCCAGCTTGACTCAGTCAGGATGCCCAGTAACGATGAAAATACACATGGTGACCAAGACAAAGCTGCACAAATTGCTGCATTTGGTACTGCTCAGCTGCAGAAAAGCCTCACAACTGATTGTAGCAACCCTGGATTAGAAGATTTAAAGTGAGAACACATCATGAATGTTTATGTCACAAAGAATGGAAACCAAAGAATTACCATTAAAACATAGACTCATGGTCCTCGGCCTTTCGCCCAGTGGTTTATGATTTTGTGGATGAAGTTGGTTTAATTTCTCTAGTTGTGTATTTCTGATTGCTCACATTTTCTGTTAGTTATTTAGTTCCTGATTCCCTTGTTCTTGTGTTCAGTGTCTGTGTTCTCTCTCCTGTACATTTTACACTGTATTGTAAGTCGAAAAAGTGTAACTCTTTGTGAATGACGTGTATGAAATAGTATTCCCATTTATGTGTTGTGTCTGCAAACATCTGTATTCTACGACTGCAACGAGCTGATGGATTGTCTTGATTTGACTGTCAATTTTTTTTCATAACTTGACTGAGTCCAGCAGTCATATTTTATGTAGTGCATCATCATATTTATTTCATTTTAATCCACTTGACTCATACGGCCAGGAGAAAAGGATAGATGTGGTTTCTTTTAAATAAAAACAAAACAAGCTAATCATGGAGTGTGCACTCTGTGCTGTTAGTGGTGGGAGTGAGTGTGTGAGTGAGTAAAGAGATTGTGAATGCTTGGGCTGGTTCAAGGCCACCTGATCCAGTCCTAATTAAAAACATTTTTGAATCCTAATCTTAAAAGCAGAGAAGGTGTCTGTCCTGAATCCAAACTGGGAGCCTTTCCACAGGAGAGCAGCCAGACAGCTGAACGCTCTGCTTCCATTCTACTTTTGGAAACTCAAGGAACCTCATGAATGCCTGTATTTTATATTTGGATACTTCCATCCATCCATCCATCCATCCATCCATCCATCCATCCATCCATCCATCCATCCATCCATCCATCCATCCATCCATCCATCCATCCATCCATCCATCCATCCATCCATCCATCCATCCATCCATCCACTTCCACTTCGGGTTGCAGGGGGGTGGAGCCTATACCAGCTATCATAGGGCAAGACGGAGGGTGCACCCTGGACAGGTTGCCAGCCTAACACAGAAAGAAAGATAAACACCTATGGCCAATTTAGAATCTCAACTAACCTAACCCCACTGAGTGCATGTGTTTGGACTGTGGGAGGAAACCCACACATACATGGGGAGAACATCCACACAGAAAGATCCTGGCCAAAGTGAATTCAAACCAGGACCTTCCTCTGTGAGGCACCAGTGGTAACCACCACGCCACCGTGCTGCCTTTTACTAGAACATCCCTGTAAATAAAAACATGTTCCTTATGAACTGCCCAGTTAAATAAAGGTCACACTGATTCACTGCACCATCTTGTGGTATGTTCATATCACATGAATGTAGCCTGCCCATAGTTTAACATCAGTAGGTGCTGTGCCTCTTGAATGCTGTCTAAAGATGTTTTGGACATGATGTCATAGCATTTTTAAACCACAGTCTTTTACAGTAATTAACTTTAGGACTGTAATGTGTACTTTGGGTAAATTGATTCCCCTTTCCTTGAGTGCTTTAGGAAAGTCTTCATATCACTTGAGGTTGTACAGCTGTTTGCTAACAGACGGTCTTTATACTGAAGCTGTAACATACAGTAGTGGATGCTGCTTCCTGTAAACAGATACAGACATAATATATGGCTACAGACACAAAAGCTGTCTAAACAGTGGGGAGAGGGAACGAATGGGTGGGTGTGAAGCTGCACACACACTGTGCAGGCATCATGCAGCATACTCTATCCTGCTAAGCACTGGCCTGTTTACTTAATAGAATATAGACAGTGAAATGGCTTGGAGCCAGGCTGGACATGATGTATGACACCAAGGGGACTGCAGCAGCAAGAGCAACACACACACACACACACACACACACACACACACACACACACACACACACACACACACACACACACACACACACACACACACACACACACATTCATACAGTAT
>VOQJ01013929.1:0-16457 GCA_015052665.1 Apistogramma diplotaenia | reverse complement strand
CTCTCATTCTTTCCTCCTCGGGCCTCCCCCCTATTGCATCCTCCTCCCCCTTGTTGCCTTCCTGCATCTAAACCTCCTTTCTCTCGCCTGCTCACTTCTCTTCACTTGACCTGTTTCACTGTGTCCTCATCTTTTCAGCACATTTCTGCTTTATTAGGCAGCATCCAGCGGAGGGTGACAGAAGGAGGATGACCCACAAGGTTGTGGGTTGAATTTGAAGCTGCAATGCTACAATGCACCTGAGCCCTCTCAGGTGTACCTTCCACCCCGCCCCCCTCTCTCTCTGAGGATGCACTGTACCTCATAAACTCGCTGCTTATCTAGCCCCGTGACACCACTACATGCTTCACATACACAGCTCTATTTTCTGGATTCTTTACTCTCTGACTGTGCTGTCACAACTGCTACACTTTCCATTTTTAAAAACTCTACCCTGCTTATTCTGCTTCCCTCTACCATCTTTGCTTTATCTGTAGTCACATCACACACAATGCCATCCCTCTCATTGTCACCTCCACTTATCATTATCTGTCTCCATCCCCTCTGTGGAGTACATTTCAAATTCTGATCTTTGTTTCTGTAAGCAGAAAGAGGCTTCTGGTTCACGGCAGTTGTAGCAAGCTGAGGCATTTCTCAGCTGTATTCATGATGCTGGTGTCTTTGGATGCATCTTAGTGGAATTATCAGGCAAATAACGTAGCTTGAAGTTCATGCTTAAATTTTGGGGGACTGGGGTATTTTCTTAGCACAAATTAGCAGGTATCTAAGGCCTCAGACATGCTGGTGAACTAATCATTTAGTTAATCATTTCTAAACATTGATTAATGACAGTAAAATTTCCTAGTGGGGACAGCGAAGTCAGTGAATGAAATGATTTACAGTTCTGAGAAAAAATTCTATGGAGGTGAAACTATGACAGTACAGGAAAGACAGAAACTCCAGCTCCTCTCAGAAGAATCAGAATAGAAGATTAAGATCCCACAGTTTCGTGGATTGGTAGTTTTAAGAGAGAAGTCACTTCAGTAGAAGGAAGGTATCAAGGTTTTCTTTGATCCACCATCCACTGTGTGCCATGCTGAGTCATGCATGCAATGTTAATACTAAGGAGATGGGCCTTTCTCCACACCAGCCGTGTGACTGGTATAAATGAACATTTTAACAATAAGGCAATGTTAGCTTCACAGAGCCTATTCAAGAACGGGAAATTTCTAGATCTGAGCAATGACCTGCAGCTGTTCTTCATGCTACATTATGCCTTTTTATATGAGTTTTATCCCATTAATACTGCTGTAAAGTCCATTTATTCATTTGCCTACTTTATGCATTTGCTTTGCTCTGTGCAGCCATCATGCACTCATCATGTTTGCACAGCCTTTACATTACCAGCCTACATTTCTACTCTTTTATCTTGTCTTGCTTAGTATACCTTAATGTTTCACTGTGGGAATACTTCTGAAATGGTTTAAAGCGGGACGTGCACAGTGAGTCAAAGTCTGGTTTGGTCATTTTAAATAGAAGGAAAAAAAATAGGCGGTCTGAAAATTAATTATTGAAATACAGTACTGTGCTGTGTAAAAGTCTTGAGCCACCCACAATTTCTCTCAGTAACTTTTGTGGAAGCAAGGGGAGAGTGGTTGATTCTGGAATCCCAGTGGAGATGAGCCTATTTCACATTATGTCAATAAATATTCTTCCTTTCAAACTTGTGTTGGGTTTAGTCACCTCTCATTTATTTATATGTTGCCAGGAAAAGAGGAAAATACTGTAGGCGCAGCAGTTTATTGAAACGCTGCATCAGTGTGTTGAGGTGTGGGCTGTGGGGAGGTTTGTCCATGACTGAGTGTTCCATTGTGTGTTTTTCGATCTCTACTGTATTGGCATTTTGTTTGAAATCACTGCTATGCACAAAAATTATGATGCTGTGAACTTTTCTGGATGGTACTGCATGGTGGATCAAAATCTAATGGCATTTTTCTTTGTTCATAATTACATTAATTTTTAGCAACATCCTCAACACCACTGGCTCAAATGCAGTCCCACACAGAGCCATCATTAATTCATCAGCACATGGCTAATTTGTTTCGGGAGCAGGGGCAGCAAAACCACCATCTTAAGCCTTTCAGAATTGCTCCATAGATTCTGAACCTGTGTGATTGTCTTCCATGTAGTAGATGTTAGATGTTTATGGTTCCCAGAAGACATATCCTAATGACTTTTCCCAGATTTTTCATTTGGTACCACTAACTTGCATAATGAAACAGTTACTCTCTGGACTGGCACAATACTGAGCCCATCAATCATCATTCTCCCTTAAAATTTGCCCAGGAGATCCATTCATCCCTTCAACTTTCTGCCTCGCACAATCAAGGCTTTGGTCGATGGCCAAATAACTATAGTACAAAACTCATTTTTGGAACCGCGTGCTGTGGTTCTAGGAGCACAGCATGGGGGAATTTTTTTACCCTAATTTTCCTTATGTTTCTCTGATTATCTTTTAAAGGCAGCGCTTCTCGTGAGCAGGAGCTGCAAGGCCTCAGCCACTCCAATGTTTGTCTGATATCTATGTCTGTCTCAGTGCTGAAACTGTAATTTCCCCTTTGTGGGATCAATAAAGTATTCTATCTATCTATCTACCAGCCTCTGCTGTAGTCCTCATTAACATTTGCTGGCATGTTAAACTAGGATGGTGACTACTAACATCTGCTAGGCAGACTTCAGTCATATACAGTCCTGGAGACAGGTTAACAACAACCTGGTAACTCCTGGTTGGTAAGGGAAGATGTGTATTCCCCAACCAGTTGTTGAATGGTTGCTTGAAGTTGCTGGCTTTCACTGAGTAAAACATCTGGCAATGAAGGTGCTGAACCAAAGCCTCCTAACTGCTTTGGTCACTAGCCGATGGCTGGGGTCGCACATACTCACTAAAATCTGAGTGGTAGTCAAACTTGGAAAAAGGTGTGAAATGACAGAGAAAGTTGTTCTTTACTGCTGAAACCAATGCGTTTCAAACTTTTTACACAGAAGGCAAAGAGTTTCTGTTTCCTGTTTGTCTTGCTCACATCACACGTTCACTACTGCTTCGCCAGTAGTTGGCAAGTGGTCAAAGACACGTTGGCATCTTTCAGACAAACTATGAGCAAACTGCAGCACTCTGCTGGCAAGAAAATAGGTTTTTGGTGCAGCACCACATACAGTACCTCTTTGAGCCCACTTTCACCTAGCAACAAAAATGAACCTCTCCCACCCACTGGTGAACCAGTGGGGAAAGACACATTTTTCTCTAGAGATCGGCCAACTGTTCTTTGGGCCTGAGTGACTCGGGCTTAGCACTGTCACTGGGACTGCCTCAGCCTGGTGGTGTTAGCATTAACTCCTCAAAAAAAAAAAAGATAAAAGATCACTGTGCACAATAATACACTGCAGCATCAACATTAAAAAAAGGTTTTGATTCTGCACTGTGTTGAAATTCTCTCCTTACTTTGGCATTGATTTTGCATTAAACATTTAACTTGACAGTGCATCCAAGTTTGAACTTGATCAGAGCACTGGATCTGAGAGCGGCGCAGGGTGCCGGCGGCCCCTGCGCCTATAGAACAAAACACAAGGGAAGCTCTGGTTTTTGATTTTGCAGACAGGGCAGGCAGCCAAATATAGGTCAACTCAACAGACCGTGTCCAAGCCTTCATCACACAACTGACCAGTACAAAGCTGCTTTCGCCAATAACAGCCATCAGAACTAGGTTACAGAGGCCGACAGCCCAGCTAGAGACAAGACTTTGAATATGGATTAGGCCTAAAGGCTTTATTTCACTGAAGTATAATCTTGGATTTTTAGGTCTATATTTCAGCGCTGTAATGCAAGGGTATTTAGGCCTGCATTTCAAAGCATAATCTCTGATATTGCTGTAATGTTGTAAATGCAGCTCACCATGCTGTGATTGACATGTCTGACATGGGGAATATTGGACTTAATCTTTTGACCCTTTAAGCTCATCAGTCAGGTCTGAGACAGGCATGTTTTGGTGAAGACAGAATTCATCAGAGGTGCAGTAAATCAGCTAAATGTCTGCATGCATTGTGTGTTGCATTCACGACTCCCTCTATTTCCCCTTGTGTACGTGTGTGTGTTCACAGTGCACTAAAGCATGTGTGCGTATGCGGGTATTTGCGCTTCCTTCCTGAGATATGAGCATTTGACGGGCAGTCCCCCGTCGCCTCATTAAAACTTGCAGCAGTGTTTTGTTTTGTCTTCACCAGTCATCTGTCCCTTTTGTCTAGACCCAGCACCCACAACTCTGCTTCCAAATTAACAACACTTTGCAACGTAATTAATGCTGTCTGTGTATCACTTCGTATTTACCATTACCCAGTGCCCACTGTGGAGGTACGTCTTTAATTTTTGTGTTACCTCTAAGAGTTTTGTGATGTTGTCTAAAACAATCTAGTGGATAAGTGAAAAGAAATTAAACAGCAACGTTAATGATGGCAGGACAAAAAAACAGGCGCACCTCCACCAAGCATGTGCTCATCCTGGCTTCTACATTTTAGCAGTTTCATTCATCTCTTATAACATTGTTTTGATTTCTCAGCCGCTTTACTCTCATTGCTCTCTAAAAACTAATTTCCCAGCTCAGTACAGACAAGGTGTTGGCTAGTCGGTAAACACAGTGAAGCATTTAGCAGCTTCAGAGCTACATTTGTACACGTTGGACTTAACAGTGTATGAGCATATGAGCTTCATAAGGTGCAGCTTCAATAGAGACGCTTCCACTGTACGCCGATATGCGAGTTTACATAAAAGCATCGCCGATTAAAAGAGGCTTTATCCCAGATATTATTTTGTACGAGATAACACATATATTTAAAACAAAACAAAAAAATAATAATATGGAATTTGTTTGAGGCCAAGCTCTGAGGTGTGGGACTATATTTATGCATTATACACAGCTTCCTGGCACAAAGCTGTGCCTTAAACAGCTTGATAAAGATGTGTTATATCAACCCAATCCTAAAAATGCTGCAACGCTGTCTAAAACATACAGTTTTCAGGGAAGGCAAATGCACCTTTCAGCAAGACAATGTTAAAGTGCATACTGTACCACATCTATTACAACAGCATGTCTTCATAGTAGAAGACTGAAAACATCTGGAGTAGCGTGAAACCAAAAATATGACAAAGAAGAACCGGGACTGTGAGCAGCTAGAATCCACGTCTCTCCTCGGTTCCCTGATGTTTATGAACTGTTGTTAAAAGAGGAGATGGTGCAACACGGTGACACGTTCCCATCCCAACTTTTTGGAGACGTGCTGCCGCCAATCAAATTCAAAATGAGCCAATATTAGTAAATTGCAGGTTTATATGATTTGTAAATTATTGAATTCAGTTCTTATTTACATTTTACACAGTGTCCCAATTTTTTTGGAAGTGGGGTTGTACAGTATATTTTAAATCTCCAAAGGGCCCTGCAATACAAAACACATGGATTAGGCTGCTAAAAAACGCAGCTGAGTCCTGGGCTTTAATGCTGTCCATGATCTTTCCCCAGCCTCGTTTAAACGATTAAGCTGCCGAAGGGTAAACGCAAAGGTGGTAATCATTCTTTACGTGCAGCAGCTACAGGCCTTTTTTACACCGTTTGTTTTGGCACAAGGGAAATCATAGGTTTAAAGTTAAAAAAAAAAAGAGAGCGAGCGCTGAATCCCATCTAGCCACGTCAGTTTCAAGCTCCTCTGAAGGAAGTTCGACCGTAACTTTTCGGTGACTGTTGAGTATTTGATTAGTACTGCCTGCGCATTTCCAGGTGGGACGAGTCAAAAACAAGCAAACGGAAAACTAGAGCGAAGAGTTTCACATGATAGGGATAAAACTTAATCTCTGTGGTATTATGGTAATGTGAAAATACAAATAAGCTGCACTGAAATGTTACCTTTAGGAATTGTCTTCATAATTACATACAGGCATGTTCACAGATGTTTCCAGTTAGTGCAGATTAGACCTCTGCCCGGGGTTAAAGTCAGATCGAGCCACATGAAGAAAAACGAGACCCCTACACCCGTCTGGGGTGAAGAACGTCCTCCTGCTACACAAATGCCTCAGAAATGCACGCTGTCATCTTGTGCTTGTAACACAATTTGCAACAGTCAAAAGGCGTGAATGTGGAATTAAACACAGGCCTTAATAATGGCATTAATGGGGTTAATATTTTGCATAACGAGCTATCAGGACATCATCTTTACACAGAATATATGGAACTCAGCAAATGATAAAAGTTCACCCAGTTCCAATCAGCCAAAATAAGTGAAATCATCCACAGACACGGATTATTTGACTTTTCACTACAGAGCTGTTGCTGACAATAGCAGATGGCTTTATGAGCACCGTCCAGGGTTAATTACCCTCCAGCTAAATCTATCTGTGGGAAAAGTCCAGATGTTAATGGGCATTTATATTAAGTGGGTACACAAACTGACACTGCACCTACAGCAGTGCTGTAATGTAGTGTGCATCTCTCAGACTCTCACTGAAGGACAGCAGCTCAGATGACAAACCATTATGAGGCATTTGGCCACAATAAAACCCCATTATTTAATAAATATGTACTATTAAAAGCATGAATGCAGAAAGGCAGTTACATGACAATAAAAACCCTTGCCAAGCTACTTCAGAGGGCTTCTGCTGTGTTGTTATTTTGCTGCCTGGATGCCTGGCTCGCTGAATATGGATCGCAATTAAGTTCACTCTGATTGTTTTCATTTCATTTATGTATTTTCAGCATAAATGCTAATGATGCTCACTGATATTTGTTGGAGTTTATTAGAAAGTGCTCTTGATTATAATCAAAATTCACCTCGCAAAGTTCCAAGGACAAACGAGAGCCGACAGGAAGCAGGTGGAAAATTCCCCAGAAGAAAGAAAGTCCTGTGGTTAATCAGTACATTTTTTTAAAATATAGATTTTAAGCAGCAATTGTACTAAAAAGAGAAGACAAAGCACTTTGACAGCAGGTGTTGGGGGATGACAGAAGTCTGATGATGCTCACTTAAAGCTTCGAGCCGTACACGAGCTGCACAAACACTACAGCCACTGATGCTGATGGAGCTTGGTGACAGCCCCACATTATTAACACATAATGGCACAGAACTGGACTGTATTTAATTCGAAATTATGGCGCAGAGCAGAAATGCACAAAGCTTAATTATGGGGAATATTGCAGGAAATTTGTAAATACAAATGAAAGGGTGTGGGGGGGGGCAGTATCTATGCATTCTGCTAATGGGATACCACAATACAACCTAATTCAAAATCCCACTGACATTTACACCTATGCTAGGCAGTTTCGGATGCAGAGACATTATTACTTTTGGAAGGCATGGCGGGTAATCAGGACAGCTCCCTCAGCACCATCACAGCCCACTCTAACCTGGTTTCGGAGCTCAGAATATAAAATGTTAAACAAATCAGATAGATCTGGTGTTCACCACTGTTGGAAAAACAATCAAGTGAGGCTGGGCTTTGGGACCCCCCCTCCCCTCTCATACAAGGGTAAATAATAAACTATTCCCATGAAAACAAACATCTACAAGTGAGGATGAGATTGATGAAGATGAGCTGCTGTAAGTTCTTCCACAGTCTGATTATGGCAGCAGTTTAGACCAACAGTAAAAATAACTAATATTCATCACATCATGGTCACAACATTTGGGGTCGTAAAGCTATTCGTAGCATTGCTGTGCTGCTCAACATTCAAGACCAGCTACCCTGTAATCCCAGCGCTACATAAAGCAAACATGAGGTGCAGAAACCAAAGAGCAGACAGTCTGATGTAGGATATGCTGCACTGGGAAATGAGCAAAGAATTCTTTGTATTTGTAGGCATTAGTGGCCCCCTGAGGAAGATTCTTTCTTTTTTTAACAAAAACTCCCTTGTGGGAGCTCTACTTGCCACTACCGGATCAGAATCTCCTAGTTATGGAAAATGAGCGACTCAGAAAGCACTTTTATGCTTCTTAGTGGAAGAGGTCTGTCCTTTCGTGTCACCCTTAGGCCAGATGTTAACTTGATCCACAGGACACAGCGTCTCATGACTGAGCTGGTGTGAAATTTGATGAGCACGCTGATGTTAGTTTGCTGAAAACATTCCCTGGTGCCACATTCAAGTCAGAGTTGGTGCTCAAAAGCACCTACAGATTGTCTGTATGTTGTGGGTTGTCAGGTATTGTACATTGCTATTAGGGTTTTATACTTGTTGGTGGTGTACGTGTGGGCATGAACATTCAGCCAGTTAAACATGTATGAAGTATGAAGTTGAGCTAATTTTCTGGCCCTCATTTAATGAAACAGATATCAATAACAATAGAATAGTTCGCATAGAAAAGAAGCCAGAGTTGCAAGTTATGGTGAAAATGCATTAGAGGCATTTAAAGGAAGTTAATTTAATGTCTTGCTTTTCTTACGACTGAGAGACAAGAGTATGAATCCAAGGGAAAAGTCTACTATTAGCAGCAGAGAAAATGACAGCTTCGAGAGCTCCTAGAAATGCTAAACAGGCCACACCAAAGCAGTGAGTGTAGACATCACACCACCTTCTGTTTCAGAGGTTTTCTGCTCACTTTATAGGAGCAGTGGATTCACATTCAGTGGAAAGTCCATCCAACAGTGGACTTCAATTAGCAGACTTACTTTGTGATCCAAGTCGACTGTTTTAATTAGAGATGCCAGTGAAGGTGTCGTCCCCAGAAGCCTGCAACCGCCGCTACTTTTTCATCTCCACCTACACACACACCAACAGCGCACATGAATTGGCCAAGCCTTAGCCAAGTCATGTGCACTGTTGGTGTGTGAACAGTGCACTGTAGCCATGCCTTAGCCGCTAAGGCATGGCTACATTATGACATCATTAAGTTGCCGTTCGCAAATGGTCAAAGATGTTTGCCTAGCAGACAGACAGGAAGTTCCGGCCCAGTGTCCTAACAATTTACACAGTTATTTCCACCTCCGGGCTTCAGTAGTTCCACGGGAAGTTCCTAAAGGTCTGCAGCTCCATAAAGCAAATCAGCTACCTGACATTTAAAAAAAAACAAAAAAAAAACATCATTCTGGTCAGCAAGCATACAAACTAATGGTGACCTCAACAGAATATAAAGATAGATCTGGATTATCATCTCAAATTCCTGTTGTTGACATTTTTTCCTCTTTTGCACAAATGCTTAACAAGGCCTGAACTTCACCAACAATCTATCTGTCTGGGAACACAAGTTATTATTTAGAGGAAAATGTGTCATTTCCATAACATGCTTTGTCTCAGCTAGTTATTTCAGCTAGTTATTACAACAGGTTGCAAAAGCACCGCTCACACAGATGATGCTATTGGATATATTAGCAGCTAGCATGTATGAAAAGTGTAAGTGTAGCATCCAATCACACAATGAGCTGCATCAGTAATGTTAGCAAAGAAAGCGATCTCAAAGGGATTGCAGGGTGCAGGGCTAAACTCCCAAGAAAATGCATCAACAAAGCTTTAGATCAAGCTTTTACTCATATATTCAAAACAGCTGCTTGCAACTCTGGATATTAAAGGGACCCATTATGTTCATTTCTAATTTCATGTTTTTATTCCCAGACTTATCCTACTGGAGTAGCTTTCCATGATTCATTTTACCCAACTTTAGAGCTAACACTATCGTGCTTTTGATTGGCCACCCATTATAAACAGAAAGTTTGAACAGCAGGTGGGTGGGTGAGTCTCAGAGCTGCGCACCTAAGATGAGACTATTAAGGCTATCTGCTCAGTGTGAGCAGGCACATGTTCACATATACGTAGAATAAACCCCCACTTATTTCCACGCAGACCCTTCTATATACACTCACACTTGCCACTCGTTAACCTCTCTCATTATCACTTTTTTCAGCTGAGAGCAAGCAATATGCTTAAATAAGAGTTTTCGCACACACACCATATGTCACTCTGTGATAGTGACTGTGTCATTACAGCTTAACCCCAGCACATTGAGTCAGTCTGCTGGGGGACTGACTCAAGGGAAGGCAGCAAACATCTTGCTGCTACAGCACAAGCCTGATCTGTTTACAGCAGTGTAACATTTTAATAGTGCACGCTAAATCACCTTCCAGAAAGCCTCCTCGCTCATGGTTCCAGTGCAGAGTTAAAGGACTCCACTGCCTCAGATTCAGATATGATCCGAAATATACACATCAGACCGAGGTGACACGTTGAGTTAAATCCACATGACGGCCAGCAGTTGGCGTAAGTGTTTATATGTTCATTGATTAAATGTAATTTTTTATTACAGCTGTTTCATACTTCTGATAGTCGGCGGTGATACCATGTTTCATTTTCCTGATGGCTTCCAAAGTAATCAGGAATGTCTCCATAAGCAGACAAAGTGCAAGGCAGTAAAAGACAGACATATTTCCAGGAATACTAATATTATCTGGCTAATTCAACACTGCAGTTTAATGGATGGACCCCCTGCACAAATTTTTTTTTTTTTTTAAATCTGATTTGGCAGGAAAATTTGCTGCCTCTGATCTGCTGTAAGAAGGCTCACAGAAAATAAGGAATTTATCTTAAAGCTGTATAATAAATATTTATATATTACAAAGGGTAAAGGGTATACCTGGTGTGATAAATGCCACTCACGCTGACAGAACCGTAGAGAATTATTACCCAACAATCTCGCACTCTCTCAGCTTTACCAGCCTTTTTAGCATCTTTCAGCTCATTGTTTTTGGCTTGCAAGGACATGGATGGATTCAGGCTTACTGCTCTCATCAGCCTTCCTTTCAGCAACAGCAGGCATCTGCTTTTCAAAGAAAACGCTCTGATGAAACCCTTCACAGTTTGCTCAGCACCAAATGCCGGGCAAAGTTAGCAACAGGATGGTGAACAGAGTGCAGAGTTTGGCAACTAAAGAGCCGAAAGAAAAAAAACAAGCTCGAGCTAAAAGGCGAGCAAAGGAGACTCAGAGTGAACACTAATGTCGCCTCATGTTTGAATTCATATTTAGTCGTATTTTGCAAACAGACTGGTCAGATTAAATTTATAAAGTTAATGTTCTGTTTCAGGCTTAAAGTTAATATCAAGAAATATGGGACTGCAGAATAATAAAAAGATATAAAAAATTATGCAATCCTAAAATCAACTTACAGTAATACGCAAATTGAAAAGATTAAAATTTAGATGCTTATACAACATAATAATAATAATGTCACAAATTCATAGTATGACCAATGATAGCTCAGTGCCTTTCATAACCTTTGTGCTAATATAGTGAAAAAAGTCCAACTAGTGGAAAGAAACAGGCTGTAAAAATTAATAGCAGGAGATTGTTGACAGCGTTGGCCTGTTAGCATCACCGCTAACACAAACGTATTGTGGACCATGCATTCTCATTCCCAGCTCATCACCCTTGGTCTTAATTCTTACCTTAGACAGCGCATCTTTAAGGTTTTCTGACTTTACTGTCTCAAAATATAATTTTTGGACTTTTGGACTTGTGAGAATGGATGAATGAGAGGCAAAATTTGCAGTGTTTCCCATAAACCACTAAGGTAAACATGAGCAACAACGTACTAGATAGGTGTAGTGCAGAGGAGGGTGTTGTGCGCCTGCGTAGTTGCTACATTCACTACTAATTTGATCATTCAGCTTTGTATAATGCACTGCTGACTGTGTGTAGATCGCTTAAGATACCACAAAGAATGAGGAAATGGATTGCACCCTCAGACAGCTACTGTAAAAGACTTGCTTCACACCAGTTCCATACATGCAGCCACAAAGAAGCACTAAGGAGTAAGATGTCAGTCATTTTCAGAAGAAACCTACTGGGTGCAGAGGTCATAGCTGTGCAGCAACTGGGACATGAAAAACTGTAAATGCACATTTTCACATGGGAGTTACACTGTGGGTTCTACATACAATGCTCAGCACAAACACAAGTGCAAGCAAGCAAGGACTGCGACTAAGTGAGAGTAGCGAGGCTGCTTCTTTGTATCTGGATGCTTGATGAAGGCACGTACAGCACTATACCCTAAAACTTTACTCAGGCATCATAAGCCAGCAGCTGCTCTGCTAAGAGTTAGAAACAGTGATGTTTCAGTTCGTCCCCTGAATTTTATTGTTTTTTTAATCCCAGCTGAACAATTATATTTGTTTCCTCATTCTCTATATATGGAAATAAAGCAGAAATAAATCCCCAAGTCACTTCCTCTCATCTTATTTTCTCCCAGAATCTCCAAATCTATTGCTTTCATATACAGTGAGCCTTTCTTTGTGTTGTTATACTCGTGAGACATTCTTTTGCTGAACAACGGTCAAATTGAATTCAGAAGGCTTTGAAAAAATCTTACTGAGTCAAAAATCTGCACAAGCGTCTGTATTTCTGACGTTAAGAGATGAAAACCGGTCAAAAATTAAGATCACACAGGCCTCATCTTTTACTCATGATCTCGTCAAGTGAAGAGATCCTGAGGAAATCATTTCAAAACTGCTGCCATGTCAACGCAAATCTTCTTCACGGGTTTATCCGGGGGATGTGTGCTGATCCTGGCATGGAGAAACCCGGAGCATATTGATGAACCTCGGTGCAATATTTCAGGAAAGTTCCACCAAGGTTATGCTGCGAGTGTGGAAACTTATACGAACTTGCTTATTTGAGTGATTTAATGCCAAAAGACTGAATGACTGTGAAACCTCCTGCAGTTCATAGAATCATCACTCGCTAACTGGGCCGCTGAAGTGAAAGACAAATCATGTTGTAGAACGGTGAAGGATGATGCATCAGGAGCTGACTGACACGAATGCAATGAGCCTGAAAGATCAATCCAATCAGCAGCAAAAGTGCACAGATGGTCAAAAGTATGTGGACAGAACTCCTCCTAATGCAATTTAGTTCAACATGACAGCGGCTCCACTGGCCTGCAACAAGACTTCATCCCAATGGCATGAATTGTAATACTCATTCTAATCCCAGTATGAGCAGTGTTGCTTTTGCTGGGGAAGGTGTCACATTTAGGGCACAAAATTCACTTTTTAATGCATAATTAGAGACAATTTTCAGGAAACAAATATTTAAACATATATATATATGATTTCCTCACATCTCCATGGGCTCAGGCTCTCTGCAGCCGTGTTCCACAATCTTGTGAAAGGATAAGTGGTTGTGGCCACATCAGCAGATTATCTTAATACTGGAGGTGAGGGGGGGTTGGGCAGTCAGATTTGGGTGTAATGTTATGCTGTCCATAAAGTGCATATAGTGTATATTTATGCAATGACACACATAAAGAATACAAGCTGTTTTGTTATTTTTCCAAACAACATGAAATAAAACACACACGCTTCTACAGTCAAACATTCAGTGGTCCTGCTTTTATGGGCCTAAATCCTTTGTTTAAGAGGCAAGTCATAAACAGCTGTAAAATGGCTGTACTGTCACTGGCAAGGTTATGGGACAACAACAGGGATCCACCTCAGGATAGCCTCGGGCAGGAGGGAAAGAGAGAAAGGGAGAGACCTGAAACCATGTGGGCAACAAAGCTGACCTCCACACATATCGCTAATGTGCTCTTATTGATTAACACATACGCGCACAGGGAGCGTATGCCAACTTTCTCAGTGCCTTCAATAAAACCCTGGAGTCACATTTAGAAACACAGGCAGCCATGTTTCCACTTTAAACTACAAGACAATGATTATAGTCATTTTCTGGAGACTTTTACCAACATTTCTATGACATGCTGCCATACACACCCCACAGGGTGATCTAAGTCAGCCATAAAAGGTTAAACAAGTGATGACTTACTATTGTATTTTCTCTTCAGCTGATGTCAATCCACTTATGTCTCCTCCTGTGTGCAGACCTGCACATATGCAGCCTGGTTATTGTCTCCAGCACAAAGCATGGCCCAGCAAACTAACAAAATGAACCACTGCTCCACCCTATTATGTGACCTACTGAGGTCACATGAAGTAAGGTGTGAATGGGGGTTGGGGTGTCTGTGAAGAGATCTCGACTGCATTACAGGTGGCTGACAGTTGGTGTCGTAAGCCACCTCCTCTATTGGTCGTTCACAGTGGGCTTTGATGGACTCTTATGCTCCTCTTTCAAACTATGTCTTCCTGGTCTAAAATGTGAACACTGGCATCCTCAAAAGAGTGTGGGAGTACTCCTCTCTGCACTGCTCACCATAGAGTGTGTTGCTTAGCTTGTTTAAAGGATTTCTGTCCTTGGGGAACAGTTTTTGTCTTAAGGCCTTTGCACACCGGATGGGTAAAATTTGTGCAAATATTTTGTGTGTTAAAAATGTTTTTTTCTGACTCACATTTTCTTAATGCAACAATTCCCACTGACCACATCATTTCACGGGACAAATTTGCAACATTTATTTTTTTGGATCAAGTTCCATTTTTCCGATTTTCACTCGTGAACAAACAGATCTGACCAATCAGCTGCATTTGTCAGCATGCAAACTCATAACTCAAAACCTGCACCGATATACTGAATATACAGTGATATGGGAACAGTAAACTAATACTGTTTTCCTCATACACGTAGCTAGCTGCAGCTAACTTATTTCTGCCTCCTCAGATCCTTGGAGAAAATTTAGCACAAGCTGTAATTTTGCAGATAATTTTTCTTTTTAGGGAAAATTAACCAGAGTTTGCAGATGCTATTGTGCTAATCTTTATGTAAAATTCTTAGAACCTTTTTTGGGGTGCATGGAGTGAACTTTTTTGGTCTCCAAAAGTTTGAGAATCAATGTCCATGGTGCATAGCTATTAGCATTGTAGCTGGTAGATACTGCTATAGGAGCCAAATGGCCATCAACAACTTTCTAACTTCTTACAACTTTCCTGGTGGAACACTATCTAGCTATAACCACTTCTTGCCTAACACTAATCTTCACCTACACCTTCTGACTTAATGATTATTTCAGTACGACTTGCTTATGAGGGTAATTTTGCAGGTACTGAGTACACTTCTTATTAGTGCTAACAAAACTTGCCTGTCATGACTGAAACATCATGTAGTCAGTCGTCTCACATATAAATTATGCCACGCTATCAAACAGGGAAATGTGGGCAATTCAGAGCTTAAGACATTAAAAATTTTATGTACTCTAATGGCACTCACTGGAAGGGCACTGTGAATGTGCTATAGAGCTCAGAGTCTTTTAGCTTGAAAGAAAAAAGAATAAGGGGTGATATTCACTTGAGTGGTGATGCTCATCCTTTTATCACTTGCAAATAGAAGAGGGGGCTGAAAAATAAGAAGAAACACACCAAAGTTTCCATCTCTTTCTGCGCAGCTTCCCACCAGGTGGCGGCCAAAAGTTAAAAAAGAAGGGGAACAAGCTGTTCGCTGAAGGAGTAGCTCCTCATCTTCATAACAAAGTATCCCTTGTTTAACGTTACATCCCCGTCACCAACCAATAAGCCAGAGCAACTAAAAATACAATCAGTATCATGAATTATACATAATTTCCACAGATCCTCTGGGTGAGCTATGTTCACGAGCGGCTCCATCACATGGCATAATTACAGAGGTGACACCACTGGTGATAAACACATTGCGAAAACAAATTAAAACTCGTGCTACCCTCTTACCCACAAAAGAATGCAAACAGTTGGATGACAGAAGCATTCTGACAAAGCCGCCTGCGAATGAGACGATTCAAAAATGAAACGTACACTGACTGAGAGGCCCTTCAAAGTGAGCTGTGCTGGTCAACTGCAGCGATTTGTCAGAAGAACCTGCAAAAGGCTTGTTAGAACGAACCTTCGGCGGGTTTAGTGCAGGGGTCGTCAACTGCATTTGTCAGAGGGCCGGAATTTTTCTCGGCGGACAGTATGAGGGTCATGAAGTAAAACAAAATTAATATTGTTTCCTAAGTAATATATAAAATAAAATTTCCTTTCAAATTCATACTATTTTAATGGTGTGATGTGCAAGTCATGCACTTACATGTTCTTCTCTATTATGCTGACAGCACAATTGTGTGCAGCTGAGCACAGAAACAAAATGTTGCATGAGAGCAATGAGTTTATCTCTACAAAAATCTACGTTTCAGAAGGTTGTCTTTGTTGTAGATTTTTTTAAATTAATATAGAATCATGAAAAGTTTTATCTGGATTTTATGGTAAATTGTACTAATTTAATTTCACAGGCATAGCCTGTTTTTCAAATACGTAAATACAGTAATTTACCTACGTTTTAATAAATAATATTTTGTTTGCAAAAGTCTTCAGTCCGTCCTCTGCCCAGTGTGAAGGCAAAAAGGGCACAAATATCACACTCTTTCATCCTTACGCTGCGGCTCTGTGCAGTATATACGTCACTCGCGGATGCCGGAAGTATTTGCCGCTCTCAGTCTTTTCTTTTCCATGGAAACTGGGTCCAAAAGGTTGTTAAAGGTTGCCGACCCCTGGTCTATACAA